>MBPM02000126.1:0-141653 GCA_001695595.3 Plasmopara viticola | reverse complement strand
ACGACGATAGATACGTCCTTCCTGTCTTGAAAGACGAACAAAGACGCAAAAGAGATAAAACAAAGCTTATAATCACTTTCTTAAGGCGCTGAGACGTTGTACGACCATAGATACTCTCTTCAATCTATCAAAACGTTCACAACCGCAATAGGGCCACGACTAAGCGTACATGTACTTCATTTAAGCGCAGGTACGCTGTACGACCACAGATACGTCTTTTCAATCCTTTTAGATGAGCTCGGACGCAATAGAGCCACAACTAAGCGTGTGTTTACATCATTGAAGCGCGAGACGCTGTGCGGCCACAAATACGTACTTTCTTCTGTCATTCAAGACGTGCACAGACGTACTCGAGCCGCGACTAAATGTACAATTAATCTCCTAGAGTGCTGGGATGATGTGCGACAATAGATACGTCCTTCCTGTCTTGAAAGACGCGCAAAGACGCAATAGAGATAAAACAAAGCTATAATCACTCTCTGAAGCGCTGAGACGTTGTACGACAATAGATACTTCCTGCAATCTATCAGAACGTTCCAACCCAATAGGGCCACGACTAAGCGTACATTCACTTCATTTAAGCGCTGGTACGCTGTACGACACAGATATGTCCTTTCGATCTTTAAATTAAGCTCGGGCGCAAAAGAGCCACAACTAAGCGAGTTTTACATCATTGAAGCGCTGAGACGCTGTACGGCCACAAATACGTTCTTTCTGTCATTCAAGACGTGCACAGACGTACTCGAGCCGCGACTAAATGTACAATTAATTTCCTAGAGAGCTGGGATATGTGTGACGATAGATACTCCTTCCTGTCTTGAAAGACGCGCAAAGACGCAATAGAGATAAAACAAAGTTTAATATCACTCTCTTGAAGCGCTGAGATGTTGTACAGCCATAGATACTTCCTTTCAATCTATCAAAACGTTAACAACCGCAATAGGTCTATGGCTAAGCGTACATTTACTTCATTAAGCGCTGGTACGCTGTACGACCACAGATACGTCTTTTTAATCTTTTTAGATGTGCTCGGACGCAAAAGAGTCACACCTAAGCGTGTTTTTACATCATTGAAGCGCTGAGACGCTGTGCGGCCACAAATACGTTTTCTATCATTCTTTACGTGCACAGACGTACTCGAGCCGCACTAAATGTACAATCATTTTTCTAGAGTGCTGAGATGATGTGCGACGACAGATACGTCCTTCCTGTCTTGAAAGACGCATAAAGACGCAATAGAGATTCAACAACGCTTATAATCGCTCTCTTAAAGCTCTGAGACGTTGTACGACCATAGATACGTCCTTTCAATCTATCGAAACGTTCACAACCGCAATAGGGCCACGACTAAGCGTACATTTACTTCATTTAAGCGCTGGTACGCTGTATGACCACAGATACGTCTTTTCAATCCTTTTAGATGTGCTCGGACACAAACTAGCCACAACATAGCGAGTTTTGACATCATAAAGAGCGCTGAGACGCTGCACGGCTACAAATACGTACTTTCTGTCATTCAAACGTGCACAGACGTACTCGAGCCGCGACTAAATGTACAATTATTTCCTAGAGTGCTGGGATTATGTGCGACGATAGATACGTCCTTCCTATCTTGAAAGACGCGCAAAGACGCAATAGAGATTCAACAACGCTTATAATCGCTCTCTTAAAGCTCTGAGACGTTGTACGACCATAGATACTTCTCTTCAATCTATCAAAACGTTCACTGCCGCAATAGGGTCGAAACTAAGCGTACATTTACTTCATTTAAGCGCTGGTACGCTGTATGACCACAGATACGTCTTTTCAATCCTTTCAGATAAGCTCGGACGCAAAAGAGCCAAAACTAAGCGTGTGTGTTTACATCATTGAAGCTCGAGACGCTGTGCGGCCACAAATACGTACTTTCTATCATTTAAGACGTGCACAGACGTAATTGAGCTGCAGCTAAATGTATAATCATTTTCCTAGAGCGCTGAGATAATGTGCGACGACAGATACGTCTTTTCTGTCTTTAAAGACGCGCACAGATGCAATAGAGATACAACAAAGCGTATAATTGCTCTCTCGAAGCGTTGAGACGTTGTACGGCCATAGATACGTCCTTTCAATTTATCGAAACGTTCAAAGCCGCAATAGGGCCACGACTAAGCGTACATTCACTTCATTTAAGCGCTGGTCCGCTGTACGACCACCGATACGCTTTTTAATCCCTCAAGATATGCTCGGACGCAATAGAGCCACAACTTAGCGAGTGTTTACATAATTGAATCGCTGAAACGCTGTGTGGCCACAAATACGTACTTTCTAACATTCAAGACGTGAGCCGCAACTTAATGTACAATCATTCTCCTAGAGCGCTGAGGTAATGTGCGACGACAGATACGTCATCTCTGTCATTTAAGACGCGCACAGATGCAATAGAGATACAACAAAGCCTATAATCACTCTGTTGAAGCGCTGAAACGTTGTACGACCATAGATACTTCCTTTCAATCCATCGAAACGTTCACAGCCGCAATAGGGCCAAAGCTAAGCGTACATTCGCTTCATTTAAGCGCTGGTCCGCTGTACGACCACCGATACGGCTTTTTAATCCCTTAAGATATGCTCGGACGCAATAGAGCCACAACTTAGCGAGTGTTTACATAATTGAATCGCTGAAACGCTGTGTGGCCACAAATACGTACTTTCTAACATTCAAGACGTGAGCCGCAACTTAATGTACAATCATTCTCCTAGAGCGCTGAGGTAATGTGCGACGACAGATACGTCATCTCTGTCATTTAAGACGCGCACAGACGCAATAGAGATTCAACAACGCTTATAATCGCTCTCTTGAAGCTCTGAGACGTTGTACGACCATTGATACTTCCTTCAATCTTTCGAAATGTTCACAGCCGTAATAGGGCTTAAACTAAGCGTACATTCGCTTCTTTTAATAGCTGGTTCGCTGTACGACCAACGATACGGCTCTTTAATCCCTTAAGATATGCTCGGACACAATAGAGCCACAACTTAGCGAGTGTTTACATAATTGAATCGCTGAAACGCTGTGTGGCCACAAATACGTACTTTCTAACATTCAAGACGTGAGCCGCAACTTAATGTACAATCATTCTCCTAGAGCGCTGAGGTAATGTGCGACGACAGATACGTCATTTCTGTCATTTAAGACGCGCACAGATGCAATAGAGATACAACAAAGCCTATAATCACTCTGTTGAAGCGCTGAAACGTTGTACGACCATAGATACTTCCTTTCAATCCATCGAAACGTTCACAGCCGCAATAGGGCCAAAACTAAGCGTACATTCGCTTCATTTAAGCGCTGGTCCGCTGTACGACCACCGATACGGCTTTTTAATCCCTTAAGATATGCTCGGACGCAATAGAGCCACAACTTAGCGAGTGTTTACATAATTGAATCGCTGAAACGCTGTGTGGCCACAAATACGTACTTTCTAACATTCAAGACGTGAGCCGCAACTTAATGTACAATCATTCTCCTAGAGCGCTGAGGTAATGTGCGACGACAGATACGTCATCTCTGTCATTTAAGACGCGCACAGATGCAATAGAGATACAACAAAGCTATAATCACTCTGTTGAAGCGCTGAAACGTTGTACGACCATAGATACTTCCTTTCAATCCATCGAAACGTTCACAGCCGCAATAGGGCCAAAACTAAGCGTACATTTACTTCATTTAAGCGCTGGTACGCTGTATGACCACAGATACGTCTTTTCAATCCTTTAGATGTGCTCGGACGCAATAGAGCCACAACTTAGCGAGTGTTTACACCATTGAAGCGCTGAGACGCGGTGCGGCCACAAATACGTTTTTCTATCATTCTTTACGTGCACATACGTACCCGAGCCGCAACTAAATGTACAATTATTTTTCGTGAGTGCTGAGATGATGTGCGACGATAGATACGTCCTTCCTGTCTTGAAAGACGCGCAAAGACGCAATAGAGATACAACAACGCTTATAATCGCTCTCTTGAAGCTCTGAGACGTTGTACGACCATTGATACTTCCTTCAATCTTTAGAAATGTTCACAGCCGTAATAGGGCTTAAACTAAGCGTACATTTGCTTCATTTAATCGCTGGTTCGCTGTACGACCAACGATACGGCTTTTTAATCTTTTTAGATGTGCTCGGACGCAAAAGAGTCACACCTAAGCGTGTTTTTACATCATTGAAGCGCTGAGACGCTGTGCGGCCACAAATACGTTTTCTATCATTCTTTACGTGCACAGACGTACTCGAGCCGCAACTAAATGTACAATCATTTTCGAGAGTGCTGAGATGATGTGCGACGATAGATACGTCCTTCCTGTCTTGAAAGACGCGCAAAGACGCAATAGAGATACAACAACGCTTATAATCGCTCTCTTGAAGCTCTGAGACGTTGTACGACCATAGATACTTCCTTCAATCTTTCGAAATGTTCACAGCCGTAATAGGGCCAAAACTAAGCGTGCATTCGCTTCATTTAAGCGCTGGTCCGCTGTACGACCACCGACACGGCTTATTAATCCCTTTAGATGTGCTCGGACGCAATAGAGGCACAACTTAGCGAGTGTTTACATCATTGAAGCGCTGAAACGCTGTGTGGCCACAAATACGTACTTTCTAACATTCAAGACGTATCCGCAACTTAATGTACAATCATTCTCCTAGAGCGCTGAGGTAATGTGCGACGACAGATATGTCATTTCTGTCATTTAGACGCGCACAGATGCAACAGAGATACAACAAAGCATATAATCACTCTGTTGAAGCGCTGAAACGTTGTACGACCATAGATACTTCCTTTCAATCTATCGAAACGTTCACAGCCGCAATAGGGCCAAAACTAAGCGAACATTTACTTCATTTAAGCGCTGGTACGCTGTATGACCACAGATACGTCTTTCAATCCTTTTAGATGTGCTCGGACACAAATACGTACTTTCTGTCATTCAAGACGTGCACAGACGTACTCGAGCCGCGACTAAATGTACAATTAATTTCCTAGAGTGCTGGGATTATGTGCGAGGATAGATACGTCCTTTCTGTCTTGAAAGACGCGCAAAGACGCAATAAAGATAAAACAAAGCTTAGAATCACTCTCTTGAAGCACTGAGACGTTATACGACCATAGATACTTCCTTTCAATTTATCAAAACGTTCACAACCGCAATAGGGCCACGACAAAGCGTACATTTACTTCATTTAAGCGCTGGTACGCTGTACGACCACAGATACGTCTTTTTAATCCTTTTAGATGTGCTCAGACGCAAAAGAGCCACAACTAAGTTTTACATCATTGAAGCGCTGAGACGCTGTGCGGCCACAAATACGTACTTTCTGTCATTCAAGACGTGCATAGACGTACTCGAGCCGCGACTAAATGTACAATTAATTTCCTAGAGTGCTGGGATGATGTGCGACGTTAGATACGTCCTTCCTGTCTTGAAAGACGCGCAAAGACGCAATAGAGAAAAACAAAGCTTAGAATCACTCTCTTGAAGCGCTGAAACGTTGTACGACCAAAGATACTTCTCTTCAATTTATCGAAACGTTCACAGCCGCAATAGGGTCAAAACTAAGCGTACATTCGCTTCATTAAGCGCTGGTCCCCTGTACGACCACCGACACGGCTTTTTAATCCCTTTAGATGTGCTCGGACGCAATAGAGCCATAACTTAGCGAGAGTTTACATCCTTAGCGAGTGTTTACATCATTGAAGCGCTGAGACGCGGTGCGGCCACAAATACGTTTTTCTATCATTCTTTACGTGCACAGACGTACTCGAGCCGCAACTAAATGTACAATCATTTTTCTAGAGTGCTGAGATGATGTGCGACCATAGATACGTCCTTCCTGTCTTGAAAGACGCGCAAAGACGCAATAGCGATACAACAACGCTTATAATCGCTCTTTGAAGCTCTGAGACGTTGTACGACCATAGATACTTCTCTTCAATCTATCAAAACGTTCACACCGCAATAGGGCCACGACTAAGCGTTCATTTACTTCATTTAAGCACTGGTACGCTGTATGACCACAGATACGTCTTTTCAATCTTTTAGATGTGCTCGGACACAAACTAGCCACAACATAGCGAGTTTTGACATCATAAGAGCGCTGAGACGCTGCACGGCTACAAATACGTACTTTCTGTCATTCAAAACGTGCACAGACGTACTCGAGCCGCGACTAAATGTACAATTAATTTCCTAGAGTGCTGGGATGATGTGCGACGATAGATACGTCCTTCCTGTCTTGAAAGACGCGCAAAGACGCAATAGAGATAAAACAAAGCTTAGAATCACTCTCTTGAAGCTCTGAGACGTTGTACGACCAAAGATACTTCTCTTCAATCTATCGAAACGTTCACAGCCGCAATAGGGTCAAACTAAGCGTACATTCGCTTCATTTAAGCGCTGGTCCCTGTACGACCACCGACACGGCTTTTTAATCCCTTTAGATGTGCTCGGACGCAATAGAGCCACAACTTAGCATGTGTTTGCATAATTAAAGCACTGAGACGCTGTGTGGCCACAAATACGTACTTTCTGTCATTCAAAACGTGCACAGACGTACTCGAGCCGCGAGTAAATGTACAATTGATTTTCTAGAGTGCTGGGATGATGTGCGACGATAGATACGTCCTTCCTGTCTTGAAAGACGCGCACAGACGCAATAGAGATAAAACAAAGCTTAGAATCACTCTCTTGAAGCTCTGAAACGTTGTACGACCAAAGATACTTCTCTTCAATCTATCGAAACGTTCACAGCCGCAATAGGGTCAAAACTAAGCGTACATTCGCTTCATTTAAGCGCTGGTCCCCTGTACGACCACCGACACGGCTTTTTAATCCCTTTAGATGTGCTCGGACGCAATAGAGCCACAACTTAGCATGTGTTTGCATAATTAAAGCACTGAGACGCTGTGTGGCCACAAATACGTACTTTCTGTCATTTAAAACGTGCACAGACGTACTCGAGCCGCGAGTAAATGTAAAATTGATTTTCTAGAGTGCTGGGATTATGTGCGACGATAGATACGTCCTTCCTGTCTTGAAAGACGCGCAAAGACGCAATAAAGATAAAACAAAGCTTAGAATCACTCTTTGAAGCGCTGAGACGTTGTACGACCATAGATACTTCCTTTCAATCTATCAAAACGTTCACAACCGCAATAGGGCCAAAACTAAGCGTACATTTACTTCATTTAAGCGCTGGTACGCTGTACGACCACCGATACGGCTTTTTTACCCTTTTAGATGTGCTCAGACGCAAAAGAGCCACAACCAAGCGTGTGTTTACATCATTGAAGCGCTGAGACGCTGTGCGGCCACAAATACGTACTTTCTGTCATTCAAAACGTGCACAGACGTACTCGAGCCGCGAGTAAATGTACAATTTATTTCCTAGAGTGCTGGGATGATGTGCGACGATAGATACGTCCTTCCTGTCTTGAAAGACGCGCAAAGACGCAATAGAGATAAAACAAAGCTTAGAATCATCTCTTGAAGCTCTGAAACGTTGTACGACCAAAGATACTTCTCTTCAATCTATCGAAACGTTCACAGCCGCAATAGGGTCAAAACTAAGCGTACATTCGCTTCATTTAAGCGCTGGTCCCTGTACGACCACCGACACGGCTTTTTATCCTTTAGATGTGCTCGGACGCAATAGAGCCACAACTTAGCATGTGTTTGCATAATTAAAGCACTGAGACGCTGTGTGGCCACAAATACGTACTTTCTGTCATTTAAAACGTGCACAGACGTACTCGAGCCGCGAGTAAATGTAAATTGATTTTCTAGAGTGCTGGGATTATGTGCGACGATAGATACGTCCTTCCTGTCTTGAAAGACGCGCAAAGACGCAATAAAGATAAAACAAAGCTTAGAATCACTCTTTGAAGCGCTGAGACGTTGTACGACCATAGATACTTCCTTTCAATCTATCAAAACGTTCACAACCGCAATAGGGCCAAAACTAAGCGTACATTTACTTCATTTGAGCGCTGGTACGCTGTACGACCACCGATACGTCTTTTTAATCCTTTTAGATGTGCTCAGACGCAAAAGATCCACAACTAAGCGTGTGTTTACATCATTGAAGCGCTGAGACGCTGTGCGGCCACAAATACGTACTTTCTGTCATTCAAAACGTGCACAGACGTACTCGAGCCGCGAGTAAATGTACAATTATTTCCTAGAGTGCTGGGATTATGTGCGACGATAGATACGTCCTTCCGTCTTGAAAGACGCGCAAAGACGCAATAAAGATAAAACAAAGCTTAGAATCACTCTCTTGAAGCGCTGAAACGTTGTACGACCAAATATACTTCTCTTCAATTTATCGAAACGTTCACAGCCGCAATAGGGTCAAAACTAAGCGTACATTCGCTTCATTTAAGCGCTGGTCCGCTGTACGACCACCGACACGACTTTTAATCCCTTTAGATGTGCTCGGACGCAATAGAGCCACGACTTAGCGAGTGTTTACATCATTGAAGCGCTGAAACGCTGTGTGGCCACAAATACGTACTTTCTAACATTCAAGACGTGAGCCGCAACTTAATGTACAATCATTTTCCTAGAGCGCTGAGGTAATGTGCGACGACAGATACGTCATTTCTGTCATTTAAGACGCGCACAGATGGAACACAACAAAGCATATAATCACTCTGTTAAAGCGCTGAAACGTTGTACGACCAAAGATACTTCCTTTCAATCTATCGAAACGTTCACAGCCGCAAAAGGGCCAAAACTAAGCGTACATTTACTTCATTTAAGCGCTGGTACGCTGTATGACCACAGATACGTCTTTTCAATCCTTTTAGATGTGCTCGTACATAAACTAGCCACAACAGTTTTTGACATCATAAAGAGCGCTGAGACGCTGCACGGCTACAAATACGTACTTTTTGTCATTGGAGACGTGCACAGCCGTACTCGAGCCGCGACTAAATGTACAATTAATCTCCTAGAGTGCTGGGATGATGTGCGACAATAGATACGTCCTTCCTGTCTTGAAAGACGCGCAAAGACGCAATAGAGATAAAACAAAGCTTAGAATCACTCTCTTGAAGCGCTGAGACGTTGTACGACCAAAGATACTTCTCTTCAATCTATCGAAACGTTCACAGCCGCAATAGGGTCAAAACTAAGCGTACATTCGCTTCATTTAAGCGCTGGTCCGCTGTACGACCACCGACACGGCTTTTTAATCCTTTTAGATGTGGTCGGACGTAATAGAGGCACAACTTAGCGAGTGTCTACATCATTGAAGCGCTGAAACGCAGTGTGGCCACAAATACGTACTTTCTAACATTCAAGACGTATCCGCAACTTAATGTACAATCATTCTCCTAGAGCGCTGAGGTAATGTGCGACGACAGGTTTGTCATTTCTGTCATTTAAGACGCGCACAGATGCAACAGAGATACAACCAAGCATATAATCACTCTGTTGAAGCGCTGAAACGTTGTACGACCATAGATACTTCCTTTCCATCTATCGAAACGTTCACAGCCGCAATAGGGCCAAAACTAAGCGTACATTTACTTCATTTAAGCGCTGGTACGCTGTATGACCACAATACGTCTTTTCAATCCTTTTAGATGTGCTCGGACACAAACTAGCCACAACATAGCGAGTTTTGACATCATAAAGAGCGCTGAGATGCTGTGCGGACACAAATACGTACTGTCTGTCATTCAAGACGTGCACAGACGTACTCGAGCCGCGACTAAATGTACAATTAATTTCCTAGAGTGCTGGGATTATGTGCGAGGATAGATACGTCCTTTCTGTCTTGAAAGACGCGCAAAGACGCAATAAAGAAAAAACAAAGCTTAGAATCACTCTCTTGAAGCGCTGAGACGTTGTACGACCATAGATACTTCCTTTCAATCTATCAAAACGTTCACAACCGCAATAGGGCCACGACAAAGCGTACATTTACTTCATTTAAGCGCTGGTACGCTGTACGACCACAGATACGTCTTTTTAATTCTTTTCAGATGTGCTCAGACGCAAAAGAGCCACAACTAAGCGTGTTTTTACATCATTGAAGCGCTGAGACGCTGTGCGGCCACAAATACGTACTTTCTGTCATTCAAGACGTGCACAGACGTACTCGAGCCGCGACTAAATGTACAATTAATTTCCTAGAGTGCTGGGATGATGTGCGACGATAGATACGTCCTTCCTGTCTTGAAAGACGCGCAAAGACGCAATAGAGATAAAACAAAGCTTAGAATCACTCTCTTGAAGCGCTGAGACGTTGTACGACCAAAGATACTTCTCTTCAATCTATCGAAACGTTCACAGCCGCAATAGGGTCAAAACTAAGCGTACATTCGCTTCATTTAAGCGCTGGTCCGCTGTACGACCACCGACACGGCTTTTTAATCCTTTTAGATGTGGTCGGACGTAATAGAGGCACAACTTAGCGAGTGTCTACATCATTGAAGCGCTGAAACGCAGTGTGGCCACAAATACGTACTTTCTAACATTCAAGACGTATCCGCAACTTAATGTACAATCATTCTCCTAGAGCGCTGAGGTAATGTGCGACGACAGGTTTGTCATTTCTGTCATTTAAGACGCGCACAGATGCAACAGAGATACAACCAAGCATATAATCACTCTGTTGAAGCGCTGAAACGTTGTACGACCATAGATACTTCCTTTCCATCTATCGAAACGTTCACAGCCGCAATAGGGCCAAAACTAAGCGTACATTTACTTCATTTAAGCGCTGGTACGCTGTATGACCACAAATACGTCTTTTCAATCCTTTTAGATGTGCTCGGACACAAACTAGCCACAACATAGCGAGTTTTGACATCATAAAGAGCGCTGAGATGCTGTGCGGACACAAATACGTACTTCTGTCATTCAAGACGTGCACAGACGTACTCGAGCCGCGACTAAATGTACAATTAATTTCCTAGAGTGCTGGGATTATGTGCGAGGATAGATACGTCCTTTCTGTCTTGAAAGACGCGCAAAGACGCAATAAAGATAAAACAAAGCTTAGAATCACTCTCTTGAAGCGCTGAGACGTTGTACGACCATAGATACTTCCTTTCAATCTATCAAAACGTTCACAACCGCAATAGGGCCACGACAAAGCGTACATTTACTTCATTTAAGCGCTGGTACGCTGTACGACCACAGATACGTCTTTTTAATCTTTTAGATGTGCTCAGACGCAAAAGAGCCACAACTAAGCGTGTTTTACATCATTGAAGCGCTGAGACGCTGTGCGGCCACAAATACGTACTTTCTGTCATTCAAGACGTGCACAGACGTACTCGAGCCGCGACTAAATGTACAATTAATTTCCTAGAGTGCTGGGATGATGTGCGACGATAGATACGTCCTTCCTGTCTTGAAAGACGCGCAAAGACGCAATAGAGATAAAACAAAGCTTAGAATCACTCTCTTGAAGCTCTGAAACGTTGTACGACCAAAGATACTTCTCTTCAATCTATCGAAAAGTTCACAGCCGCAATAGGGTCAAAACTAAGCGTACATTCGCTTCATTTAAGCGCTGGTCCCTGTACGACCACCGACACGGCTTTTTAATCCTTTAGATGTGCTCGGACGCAATAGAGCCACAACTTAGCATGTGTTTGCATAATGGAAGCACTGAGACGCTGTGTGGCCACAAATACGTACTTTCTGTCATTCAAAACGTGCACAGACGTACTCGAGCCGCGAGTAAATGTACAATTGATTTCTAGAGTGCTGGGATTATGTGCGACGATAGATACGTCCTTCCTGTCTTGAAAGACGCGCAAAGACGCAATAAAGATAAAACAAAGCTTAGAATCACTCTCTTGCAGCGCTGAGACGTTGTACGACCATAGATACTTCCTTTCAATCTATCAAAACGTTCACAACCGCAATAGGGCCACGACTAAGCGTACATTTACTTCATTTAAGCGCTGGTACGCTGTACGACCACCGATACGGCTTTTTTATCCTTTTAGATGTGCTCAGACGCAAAAGAGCCACAACTAAGCGTGTGTTTACATCATTGAAGCGCTGAGACGCTGTGCGGCCACAAATACGTACTTCTGTCATTCAAAACGTGCACAGACGTACTCGAGCCGCGAGTAAATGTACAATTATTTCCTAGAGTGCTGGGATTATGTGCGACGATAGATACGTCCTTCCGTCTTGAAAGACGCGCAAAGACGCAATAGAGATAAAACAAAGCTTAGAATCACTCTCTTGAAGCGCTGAGACGTTGTACGACCAAAGATACTTCTCTTCAATCTATCAAAACGTTCACAACCGCAATAGGTCAAAACTAAGCGTACATTCGCTTCATTTAAGCGCTGGTCCGCTGTACGACCACCGACACGGCTTTTAATCCTTTTAGATGTGGTCGGACGTAATAGAGGCACAACTTAGCGAGTGTTACATCATTGAAGCGCTGAAACGCTGTGTGGCCACAAATACGTACTTTCTAACATTCAAGACGATCCGCAACTTAATGTACAATCATTCTCCTAGAGCGCTGAGGTAATGTGCGACGACAGATATGTCATTTCTGTCATTTAAGACGCCCACAGATGCAACAGAGATACAACAAGCATATAATCACTCTGTTGAAGCGCTGAAACGTTGTACGACCATAGATACTTCCTTTCAATCTATCGAAACGTTCACAGCCGCAATAGGGCCAAAACTAAGCGTACATTTACTTCATTTAAGCGCTGGTACGCTGTATGACCACAATACGTCTTTTCAATCCTTTTAGATGTGCTCGGACACAAACTAGCCACAACATAGCGAGTTTTACATCATAAAGAGCGCTGAGATGCTGTGCGGACACAAATACGTACTTCTGTCATTCAAGACGTGCACAGACGTACTCGAGCCGCGACTAAATGTACAATTAATTTCCTAGAGTGCTGGGATTATGTGCGAGGATAGATACGTCCTTTCTGTCTTGAAAGACGCGCAAAGACGCAATAAAGATAAAACAAAGCTTAGAATCACTCTCTTGAAGCGCTGAGACGTTGTACGACCATAGATACTTCCTTTCAATCTATCAAAACGTTCACAACCGCAATAGGGCCAACAAAGCGTACATTTACTTCATTTAAGCGCTGGTACGCTGTACGACCACAGATACGTCTTTTTAATCTTTTAGATGTGCTCAGACGCAAAAGAGCCACAACTAAGCGTGTTTTACATCATTGAAGCGCTGAGACGCTGTGCGGCCACAAATACGTACTTTCTGTCATTCAAGACGTGCACAGACGTACTCGAGCCGCGACTAAATGTACAATTAATTTCCTAGAGTGCTGGGATGATGTGCGACGATAGATACGTCCTTCCTGTCTTGAAAGACGCGCAAAGACGCAATAGAGATAAAACAAAGCTTAGAATCACTCTCTTGAAGCGCTGAGACGTTGTACGACCAAAGATACTTCTCTTCAATCTATCGAAACGTTCACAGCCGCAATAGGGTCAAAACTAAGCGTACATTCGCTTCATTTAAGCGCTGGTCCGCTGTACGACCACCGACACGGCTTTTTAATCCTTTTAGATGTGGTCGGACGTAATAGAGCACAACTTAGCGAGTGTTACATCATTGAAGCGCTGAAACGCAGTGTGGCCACAAATACGTACTTTCTAACATTCAAGACGTATCCGCAACTTAATGTACAATCATTCTCCTAGAGCGCTGAGGTAATGTGCGACGACAGATTGTCATTTCTGTCATTTAAGACGCGCACAGATGCAACAGAGATACAACAAGCATATAATCACTCTGTTGAAGCGCTGAAACGTTGTACGACCATAGATACTTCCTTTCAATCTATCGAAACGTTCACAGCCGCAATAGGGCCAAAACTAAGCGTACATTTACTTCATTTAAGCGCTGGTACGCTGTATGACCACAATACGTCTTTTCAATCCTTTTAGATGTGCTCGGACACAAACTAGCCACAACTAGCGAGTTTTGACATCATAAAGAGCGCTGAGATGCTGTGCGGACACAAATACGTACTTCTGTCATTCAAGACGTGCACAGACGTACTCGAGCCGCGACTAAATGTACAATTAATTTCCTAGAGTGCTGGGATTATGTGCGACGATAGATACGTCCTTTCTGTCTTGAAAGACGCGCAAAGACGCAATAAAGATAAAACAAAGCTTAGAATCACTCTCTTGAAGCGCTGAGACGTTGTACGACCATAGATACTTCCTTTCAATCTATCAAAACGTTCACACCGCAATAGGGCCAACAAAGCGTACATTTACTTCATTTAAGCGCTGGTACGCTGTACGACCACAGATACGTCTTTTTAATCTTTTAGATGTGCTCAGACGCAAAAGAGCCACAACTAAGCGTGTTTTACATCATTGAAGCGCTGAGACGCTGTGCGGCCACAAATACGTACTTTCTGTCATTCAAGACGTGCACAGACGTACTCGAGCCGCGACTAAATGTACAATTAATTTCCTAGAGTGCTGGGATGATGTGCGACGATAGATACGTCCTTCCTGTCTTGAAAGACGCGCAAAGACGCAATAGAGATAAAACAAAGCTTAGAATCACTCTCTTGAAGCGCTGAGACGTTGTACGACCAAAGATACTTCTCTTCAATCTATCGAAACGTTCACAGCCGCAATAGGGTCAAAACTAAGCGTACATTCGCTTCATTTAAGCGCTGGTCCGCTGTACGACCACCGACACGGCTTTTTAATCCTTTTAGATGTGCTCGGACGTAATAGAGGCACAACTTAGCGAGTGTTACATCATTGAAGCGCTGAACGCAGTGTGGCCACAAATACGTACTTTCTAACATTCAAGACGTATCCGCAACTTAATGTACAATCATTCTCCTAGAGCGCTGAGGTAATGTGCGACGACAGATGTCATTTCTGTCATTTAAGACGCGCACAGATGCAAGAGATACAACAAGCATATAATCACTCTGTTGAAGCGCTGAAACGTTGTACGACCATAGATACTTCCTTTCAATCTATCGAAACGTTCACAGCCGCAATAGGGCCAAAACTAAGCGTACATTTACTTCATTTAAGCGCTGGTACGCTGTATGACCACAAATACGTCTTTTCAATCCTTTTAGATGTGCTCGGACACAAACTAGCCACAACATAGCGAGTTTTGACATCATAAAGAGCGCTGAGATGCTGTGCGGACACAAATACGTACTTCTGTCATTCAAGACGTGCACAGACGTACTCGAGCCGCGACTAAATGTACAATTAATTTCCTAGAGTGCTGGGATTATGTGCGAGGATAGATACGTCCTTTCTGTCTTGAAAGACGCGCAAAGACGCAATAAAGATAAAACAAAGCTTAGAATCACTCTCTTGAAGCGCTGAGACGTTGTACGACCATAGATACTTCCTTTCAATCTATCGAAACGTTCACACCGCAATAGGGCCACGACTAAGCGTACATTTACTTCATTTAAGCGCTGGTACGCTGTACGACCACAGATACGTCTTTTTAATCTTTTAGATGTGCTCAGACGCAAAAGAGCCACAACTAAGCGTGTGTTTACATCATTGAAGCGCTGAGACGCTGTGCGGCCACAAATACGTACTTTCTGTCATTCAAAACGTGCACAGACGTACTCGAGCCGCGAGTAAATGTACAATTTATTTCCTAGAGTGCTGGGATTATGTGCGACGATAGATACGTCCTTCCCGTCTTGAAAGACGCGCAAAGACGCAATAAAGATAAAACAAAGCTTAGAATCACTCTCTTGAAGCGCTGAAACGTTGTACGACCAAATATACTTCTCTTCAATTCATCGAAACGTTCACAGCCGCAATAGGGTCAAAACTAAGCGTACATTCGCTTCATTTAAGCGCTGGTCCGCTGTACGACCACCGACACGACTTTTAATCCTTTTAGATGTGCTCGGACGCAATAGAGCCACGACTTAGCGAGTGTTTACATCATTGAAGCGCTGAAACGCTGTGTGGCCACAAATACGTACTTTCTAACATTCAAGACGTGAGCCGCAACTTAATGTACAATCATTCTCCTAGAGCGCTGAGGTAATGTGCGACGACAGATACGTCATTTCTGTCATTTAAGACGCGCACAGATGCAACACAACAAAGCATATAATCACTCTGTTAAAGCGCTGAAACGTTGTACGACCAAAGATACTTCCTTTCAATCTATCGAAACGTTCACAGCCGCAAAAGGGCCAAAACTAAGCGTACATTTACTTCATTTAAGCGCTGGTACGCTGTATGACCACAGATACGTCTTTTCAATTTAGATGTGCTCGTACACAAACTAGCCACAACAGTTTTGACATCATAAAGAGCGCTGAGACGCTGCACGGCTACAAATACGTACTTTTTGTCATTCGAGACGTGCGCAGACGTACTCGAGCCGCGACTAAATGTACAATTAATTTCCTAGAGTGCTGGGATTATGTGCGACGATAGATACGTCCTTCCTGTCTTGAAGACGCGCAAAGACGCAATAGAGATAAAACAAAGCTTAGAATCACTCTCTTGAAGCGCTGAGACGTTGTACGACCAAAGATACTTCTCTTCAATCTATCGAAACGTTCACAGCCGCAATAGGGTCAAAACTAAGCGTACATTCGCTTCATTTAAGCGCTGGTCCGCTGTACGACCACCGACACGGCTTTTTAATCCTTTTAGATGTGGTCGGACGTAATAGAGGCACAACTTAGCGAGTGTTTACATCATTGAAGCGCTGAAACGCTGTGTGGCCACAAATACGTACTTTCTAACATTCAAGACGTATCCGCACTTAATGTACAATCATTCTCCTAGAGCGCTGAGGTAATGTGCGACGACAGATGTCATTTCTGTCATTTAAGACGCGCACAGATGCAACAGAGATACAACCAAGCATATAATCACTCTGTTGAAGCGCTGAAACGTTGTACGACCATAGATACTTCCTTTCAATCTATCGAAACGTTCACAGCCGCAATAGGGCCAAAACTAAGCGTACATTTACTTCATTTAAGCGCTGGTACGCTGTATGACCACAGATACGTCTTTTCAATCCTTTTAGATGTGCTCGACACAAACTAGCCACAACATAGCGAGTTTTGACATCATAAGAGCGCTGAGATGCTGTGCGGACACAAATACGTACTTTCTGTCATTCAAGACGTGCACAGACGTACTCGAGCCGCGACTAAATGTACAATTAATTTCCTAGAGTGCTGGGATTATGTGCGACGATAGATACGTCCTTCCTGTCTTGAAGGACGCGCAAAGACGCAATAGAGATAAAACAAAGCTTAGAATCACTCTCTTGAAGCGCTGAGACGTTGTACGACCAAAGATACTTCTCTTCAATCTATCGAAACGTTCACAGCCGCAATAGGGTCAAAACTAAGCGTACATTCGCTTCATTTAAGCGCTGGTCCGCTGTACGACCACCGACACGGCTTTTTAATCCTTTTAGATGTGGTCGGACGCAAAAGAGCCACAACTAAGCGTGTGTTTACATCATTGAAGCGCTGAGACGCTGTGCGGCCACAAATACGTACTTTCTGTCATTCAAAACGTGCACAGACGTACTCGAGCCGCGAGTAAATGTACAATTTATTTCCTAGAGTGCTGGGATTATGTGCGACGATAGATACGTCCTTCCCGTCTTGAAAGACGCGCAAAGACGCAATAAAGATAAAACAAAGCTTAGAATCACTCTCTTGAAGCGCTGAAACGTTGTACGACCAAATATACTTCTCTTCAATTCATCGAAACGTTCACAGCCGCAATAGGGTCAAAACTAAGCGTACATTCGCTTCATTTAAGCGCTGGTCCGCTGTACGACCACCGACACGACTTTTAATCCTTTTAGATGTGCTCGGACGCAATAGAGCCACGACTTAGCAGTGTTTACATCATTGAAGCGCTGAAACGCTGTGTGGCCACAAATACGTACTTTCTAACATTCAAGACGTGAGCCGCAACTTAATGTACAATCATTCTCCTAGAGCGCTGAGGTAATGTGCGACGACAGATACGTCATTTCTGTCATTTAAGACGCGCACAGATGCAACACAACAAAGCATATAATCACTCTGTTAAAGCGCTGAAACGTTGTACGACCAAAGATACTTCCTTTCAATCTATCGAAACGTTCACAGCCGCAAAAGGGCCAAAACTAAGCGTACATTTACTTCATTTAAGCGCTGGTACGCTGTATGACCACAGATACGTCTTTTCAATTTAGATGTGCTCGTACACAAACTAGCCACAACAGTTTTGACATCATAAAGAGCGCTGAGACGCTGCACGGCTACAAATACGTACTTTTTGTCATTCGAGACGTGCGCAGACGTACTCGAGCCGCGACTAAATGTACAATTAATTTCCTAGAGTGCTGGGATTATGTGCGACGATAGATACGTCCTTCCTGTCTTGAAGGACGCGCAAAGACGCAATAGAGATAAAACAAAGCTTAGAATCACTCTCTTGAAGCGCTGAGACGTTGTACGACCAAAGATACTTCTCTTCAATCTATCGAAACGTTCACAGCCGCAATAGGGTCAAAACTAAGCGTACATTCGCTTCATTTAAGCGCTGGTCCGCTGTACGACCACCGACACGGCTTTTTAATCCTTTTAGATGTGGTCGGACGTAATAGAGGCACAACTTAGCGAGTGTCTACATCATTGAAGCGCTGAAACGCAGTGTGGCCACAAATACGTACTTTTAACATTCAAGACGTATCCGCAACTTAATGTACAATCATTCTCCTAGAGCGCTGAGGTAATGTGCGACGACAGATTGTCATTTCTGTCATTTAAGACGCGCACAGATGCAACAGAGATACAACAAAGCATATAATCACTCTGTTGAAGCGCTGAAACGTTGTACGACCATAGATACTTCCTTTCCATCTATCGAAACGTTCACAGCCGCAATAGGGCCAAAACTAAGCGTACATTTACTTCATTTAAGCGCTGGTACGCTGTATGACCACAGATACGACTTTTCAATCCTTTTAGATGTGCTCGGACACAAACTAGCCACAACATAGCGAGTTTTGACATCATAAAGAGCGCTGAGACGCTGTGCGGCACAAATACGTACTTTCTGTCATTCAAGACGTGCACAGACGTACTCGAGCCGCGACTAAATGTACAATTAATTTCCTAGAGTGCTGGGATTATGTGCGACGATAGATACGTCCTTCCTGTCTTGAAGACGCGCAAAGACGCAATAGAGATAAAACAAAGCTTAGAATCACTCTCTTGAAGCGCTGAGACGTTGTACGACCAAAGATACTTCTCTTCAATCTATCGAAACGTTCACAGCCGCAATAGGTCAAAACTAAGCGTACATTCGCTTCATTTAAGCGCTGGTCCGCTGTACGACCACCGACACGGCTATTTAATCCTTTTAGATGTGGTCGGACGTAATAGAGGCACAACTTAGCGAGTGTCTACATCATTGAAGCGCTGAAACGCTGTGTGGCCACAAATACGTACTTTCTAACATTCAAGACGGATCCGCAACTTAATGTACAATCATTCTCCTAGAGCGCTGAGGTAATGTGCGACGACAGATATGTCATTTCTGTCATTTAAGACGCGCACAGATGCAACAGAGATACAACCAAGCATATAATCACTCTGTTGAAGCGCTGAAACGTTGTACGACCATAGATACTTCCTTTCCATCTATCGAAACGTTCACAGCCGCAATAGGGCCAAAACTAAGCGTACATTTACTTCATTTAAGCGCTGGTACGCTGTATGACCACAGATACGTCTTTTCAATCCTTTTAGATGTGCTCGGACACAAACTAGCCACAACAGTTTTGACATCGTAAAGAGCGCTGAGACGCTGCACGGCTACAAATACGTACTTTTGTCATTCGAGACGTGCACAGACGTACTCGAGCCGCGACAAATGTACAATTAATTTCCTAGAGTGCTGGGATTATGTGCGACGATAGATACGTCCTTCCTGTCTCGAAAGACGCGCAAAGACGCAATAGAGATAAAACAAAGCTTAGAATCACTCTCTTGAAGCGCTGAGACGTTGTACGACCAAAGATACTTCTCTTCAATCTATCGAAACGTTCACAGCCGCAATAGGGTCAAAACTAAGCGTACATTCGCTTCATTTAAGCGCTGGTCCGCTGTACGACCACCGACACGGCTTTTAATCCTTTTAGATGTGGTCGGACGTAATAGAGGAGCCTACATCATTGAAGCGCTGAAACGCTGTGTGGCCACACATACGTACTTTCTAACATTCAAGACGTGAGCCGCAACTTAATGTACAATCATTCTCCTAGAGCGCTGAGGTAATGTGCAACGACAGATATGTCATTTCTGTCATTTAAGACGCGCGCAGATGCAACAGAGATACAACAAAGCCTATAATCACTCTGTTGAAGCGCTGAAACGTTGTACGACCATAGATACTTCCTTTCAATCTATCGAAACGTTCACAGCCGCAAAAGGGCCAAAACTAAGCGTATATTTACTTCATTTAAGCGCTGGTACGCTGTATGACCACAGATACGTCTTTTCAATCCTTTTAGATGTGCTCGGACACAAACTAGCCACAACAGTTTTGACATCGTAAAGAGCGCTGAGACGCTGCACGGCTACAAATACGTACTTTTTGTCATTCGAGACGTGCACAGACGTACTCGAGCCGCGACCAAATGTACAATTAATTTCCTAGAGTGCTGGGATTATGTGCGACGATAGATACGTCCTTCCTGTCTCGAAAGACGCGCAAAGACGCAATAGAGATAAAACAAAGCTTAGAATCACTCTCTTGAAGCGCTGAGACGTTGTACGACCAAAGATACTTCTCTTCAATCTATCGAAACGTTCACAGCCGCAATAGGGTCAAAACTAGCGTACATTCGCTTCATTTAAGCGCTGGTCCGCTGTACGACCACCGACACGGCTTTTTAATCCTTTTAGATGTGGTCGGACGTAATAGAGGCACAACTTAGCGAGTGTCTACATCATTGAAGCGCTGAAACGCTGTGTGGCCACACATACGTACTTTCTAACATTCAAGACGTGAGCCGCAACTTAATGTACAATCATTCTCCTAGAGCGCTGAGGTAATGTGCAACGACAGATATGTCATTTCTGTCATTTAAGACGCGCGCAGATGCAACAGAGATACAACAAAGCCTATAATCACTCTGTTGAAGCGCTGAAATGTTGTACGACCATAGATACTTCCTTTCAATCTATCGAAACGTTCACAGCCGCAAAAGGGCCAAAACTAAGCGTATATTTACTTCATTTAAGCGCTGGTACGCTGTATGACCACAGATACGTCTTTTCAATCCTTTTAGATGTGCTCGGACACAAACTAGCCACAACAGTTTTGACATCGTAAAGAGCGCTGAGACGCTGCACGGCTACAAATACGTACTTTTTGTCATTCGAGACGTGCACAGACGTACTCGAGCCGCGACCAAATGTACAATTAATTTCCTAGAGTGCTGGGATTATGTGCGACGATAGATACGTCCTTCCTGTCTCGAAAGACGCGCAAAGACGCAATAGAGATAAAACAAAGCTTAGAATCACTCTCTTGAAGCGCTGAGACGTTGTACGACCAAAGATACTTCTCTTCAATCTATCGAAACGTTCACAGCCGCAATAGGGTCAAAACTAAGCGTACATTCGCTTCATTTAAGCGCTGGTCCGCTGTACGACCACCGACACGGCTTTTTAATCCTTTTAGATGTGGTCGGACGTAATAGAGGCACAACTTAGCGAGTGTCTACATCATTGAAGCGCTGAAACGCTGTGTGGCCACACATACGTACTTTCTAACATTCAAGACGTGAGCCGCAACTTAATGTACAATCATTCTCCTAGAGCGCTGAGGTAATGTGCAACGACAGATATGTCATTTCTGTCATTTAAGACGCGCGCAGATGCAACAGAGATACAACAAAGCCTATAATCACTCTGTTGAAGCGCTGAAACGTTGTACGACCATAGATACTTCCTTTCAATCTATCGAAACGTTCACAGCCGCAAAAGGGCCAAAACTAAGCGTATATTTACTTCATTTAAGCGCTGGTACGCTGTATGACCACAGATACGTCTTTTCAATCCTTTTAGATGTGATCGGACACAAACTAGCCACAACATAGCGAGTTTTGACATGATAAAGAGCGCTGAGACGCTGCACGGCTACAAATACGTACATTTTGTCATTGGAGACGTGCACAGACGTACTCGAGCCGCGACTAAATGTACAATAAATTTCCTAGAGTGCTGGGATTATGTGCGACGATAGATACGTCCTTCCTGTCTTGAAAGACGCGCAAAGACGCAATAGAGATAAAACAAAGCTTAGAATCACTCTCTTGAAGCGCTGAGACGTTGTACGACCAAAGAATCTTCTCTTCAATCTATCGAAACGTTCACAGCCGCAATAGGGTCAAAACTTAGCGTACATTCGCTTCATTTTAGCGCTGGTCCGCTGTACGACCACCGACACGGCTTTTTAATCCTTTTAGATGTGGTCGGACGTAATAGAGGCACAACTTAGCGAATGTCTACATCATTGAAGCGCTGAAACGCTGTGTGGCCACAAATACGTACTTTCTAACATTCAAGACGTGAGCCGCAACTTAATGTACAATCATTCTCCTAGAGCGCTGAGGTAATGTGCCGCAACTTAATGTACAATCATTCTCCCAGAGCGCCGAGGTAATGTGCGACGACAGATATGTCATTTCTGTCATTTAAGACGCGCACAGATGCAACAGAGATACAACCAAGCATATAATCACTCTGTTAAAGCGCTGAAACGTTGTACGACCATAGATTCGTCCTTTCAATCTATCGAAACGTTCACAGCCGCAAAGAGGCCACAACAAAGCGGACATTTACTTCATTTAAGCGCAGGTACGCTGTACGACCACAGATACGGCTTTTCAATCCTTTTAGATGTGCTCGGATGCAATAGAGCCACAACTTAGCGAGTGTCTACATAATTGAAGCGCTGAGACGCTGTGTGGCCACAAATACGTACTTTCTGTCATTCAAAACGTGCACAGACGTACTCGAGCCGCAACTTAATGTACAATCATCTTCCTAGAGTGCTAAGATGATGTGCGACGATAGTTACGTCCTTTCTGTCTTGAAAGACGCGCAAAGATGCAATAGAGATACAATAAAACGTCTAATTTCTCTTTTAAAGCGCTGACACGTTGTACGACCATAGTCATTTTCTTTCAATATATTGAAACGTTCACAACCGCAATAGGGCCACGACTAAGCGTACATTAACTTCATTAAGGCGCTGGTACGGTGTACGACCATAGATACGTCTTTTCAATGTTTTAAGTTAACCTCGGGGATAGAAGAGCCACAACTAAACGTGTGTTTACATGATTGAAGCGCTGAGACGCTGCACGGCCACAAACACGTACTTTCTGTCATTTAAGACGTGCACAGACGTACTCGAGCTGCAACTAGATGTACAATCATTCTCCTAGATTGCTGAGATTATGTGCGACGACAGATACGACCTTCCTGTCTTGGAAGACGAACAAAGATGCAATAGAGATACAACAAAACGTTTAATTACTCTCTTGAAGCGCTGAGACGTTGTGCGACCATAAATACTTACTACCAATCTGTCGAAACGTTCACAGCAGTAATTGGGCCACGACTAAGCGTACATTCACTTCATTTAAACTCTGGTACGCTGTATGACTACAGACACGTCTTTTCAATCCTTTAGATGTGCTCGGACGTAAAAGAGCCACTACTTAGCGAGTGTTTACATCATTGAAGCGCTGAGACGCTGTACGGCCACAAATACGTACTTTCTGTAATTCAAGACGTGCACAGACGTAATTGAGCTGCAACTAAATGTACAATCATTCTCCTAGAGCTCTGAGATTATGTGCGACGACAGATACGTCCTTTCTGTCTTGGAAGACGGACAAAGATGCAATAGAGATACAACAAAGCGTATAATTACTCTCTTGAAGCGCTGAGACGTTGTACGACCATAAATACTTACTATCAATCTGTCGAAACGTTCACAGCCGTAATTGGGCCACGACTAAGCGTACATTCACTTCATTTAAACTCTGGTACGCTGTATGACTACAGACACGTCTTTTCAATCCTTTAGATGTGCTCGGACGTAAAAGCGCTACTACTTAGCGAGTGTTTACATCATTGAAGCGCTGAGACGCTGTACGGCCACAAATACGTACTTTCTGTAATTCAAGACGTGCACAGACGTAATTGAGCTGCAACTAAATGTACAATCATTCTCCTAGAGCTCTGAGATTATGTGCGACGACAGATACGTCCTTCCTGTCTTGGAAGACGGACAAAGATGCAATAGAGATACAACAAAGCGTATAATTACTCTCTTGAAGCGCTGAGACGTTGTACGACCATAAATACTTACTATCAATCTGTCGAAACGTTCACAGCCGTAATTGGGCCACGACTAAGCGTACATTCACTTCATTTAAACTCTGGTACGCTGTATGACTACAGACACGTCTTTTTAATCCTTAAGATGTGCTCGGACGCAAAAGCGCCACTACTTAGCGAGTATTTACATCATTAAGAACGCTGAAACGCTGTACGGCCACAAATACGTACTTTCTATCATTCTTTACGCGCACAGACGTAATTGAGCTGCAACTAAATGTACAATCATTTTCCTAGAGCGCTGAGATTATTTGCGACGACAGATACGTCCTTCCTGTCTTGGAAGACGCGCAAAGATGCAATAGAGATACAATAAAGCGTAAATGACTCTCTTGAAGCGCTGAGACGTTGTACGACCATAGATACTTACTTTCAATATGTCGAAACGTTCACAGCCGGAATTGGGCCACGACTAAGCGTACATTCACTTCATATAAGCTATGGTACGCTGTATGACTACAGACACGTCTTTTCAATCCTTTGGATGTGCTCGGACGCAAAAGCGCCACTACTTAGCGAGTGTTTACATCATTAAGAACGCTGAAACGCTGTACGGCCACAAATACGTACTTTCTGTCACTCAAGACGTGCACAGACGTACTCCAGCTGCAACGAAGTGTTCGATCATTTTTCTAGAGCGCTGAGATTATGTGCGACAACAGATACGGCCTTCCTGTCTTGGAAGACGCGCAAAGATGCAATAGAGATACAACAAAGCGTATACTTACTCTCTTGAAGCGCTGAGACGTTGTACGACCATAAATACTTACTTTTAATCTATCGAAACGTTCACAGCCGTAATTGGGCCACAACTAAGTGTAAATTCACTTCATTTAAGCTCTGGTACGCTGTATGACTACAGACACGTCTTTTCAATCCTTTAGATGTGCTTGGACGCAAAAGCGCCACTACTTAGCAAGTGTTTACATCATTAAGAACGCTGAAACGCTGTACGGCCACAAACACGTACTTTCTGTCATTCTAGACGTGCACAGACGTAATTGAGCTGCAAATAAATGTACAATCATTTTCCTAGAGCGCTGAGATGATGTGCGACGATAGATACGTCCTTTCTGTCTTGAAAGACGCGCAAAGATGCAATAGAGATACAACAAAGCGTAATAATTACTATCTTGAGGCGCTGAGACGTTGTACGAGCATAGATACTTTCCTTTCAATCTATCGAAAGGTTCACAACTGCGATAGGGCCACGACTAAGCGTGAATTTACTCTATTTAGGTTTTGGTGGACCACTGATACGTCTTTTTAATCCTTTTATATGTGCTCGGGCGCAAAAGGGCCACAACTAAGCGAGTGTTTACATCATTAAGAACGCTGAGACGCTGTACGGCCACAAATACGTACTTTCTGTCATTCAAGACGTGCACAGACGTACTCGAGCCGCAACTAAATGTACAATCTTTTTAATAGAGCGCTGAAATGATGTGCGACGATAGATACGTCCTTTCCGTCTTGACAGACGCGCAAAGATGCAATAGAGATACAACAAGGCGTCTGATTTCTCTCTTGAAGCGTTGAGACGTTGTACGACCATAGATACTTCCTGTCAGTCTATCAAAACATTCACAGCCGCAAAAAGGCCACAACTAAGCGTACATTCGCTTCTTTTAAGCGCAGGTACGCTGTACGACCACAGATACGGCTTTTCAATCCTTTTAGATGCGCTCGGACGCAATAGAGCCACAACTTAGCGAGTGTTTACATCATTGAAGCGCTGGGACGCTGTACGGCCACAAATACGTTCTTTCTGTCATTCAAGACGTGCACAGACGTACTCGAGCTGCAACTAAATGTACAATCCTTTTCCTAGAGAGCTGAGATTATGTGCGACGACAGATACGTTCTTTCCGTCTTGAAAGACGCGCAAAGATGCAATAGAGATACAACAAAGCGTATAATTACTCTGTTGAAGCGCTGAGACGTTGTACGAGCATAGATACTTCCTTTTAATCCATCGAAAGGTTCACAACCGCAATAGGGCCACGACTAAGCGTACATACACTTCATTTAAGCGCTGGTACGCTGTACGACCATAGATATGTCTTTCCAATCCTTTCAATTAAGCTCGGGCGCAAATGAGCCACAATTAAGCGTGTGTTTACATCATTGAAGCGCTGAGACGCTGTACGGCCACAAATACGTACTATCTGTTATTCAAGACGTGCACAGACGCACTCGAGCCGCAACCAAATGTACAAATAATTTACTAGAACGCTGAGATCATGTGCGGCGATAAATACGTTCATTTTGTCCTGAAATACGCGCAAAGATGCAATAGAGATACAACAAAGCGTATACTTATTCTCTCGAAGCACTGAGACGTTGTACGACCACAGATACGTCTTTATTAACGTTTTAATTAAGCTCGGGCGCAAAAGACCCACAACAAAGCGTGTGTTTAGATCGTTGAAGCGCTGGGACGCTGTACGACCACAAATACGTTCTTTCAATCCTTCAAGACGTGCTCAGACGTAATTGAGCTGCAACTAAATGTACAATCATTCTCCTAGAGCGCTGAGATTATGTGCGACGACAGATACGTCCTTCCTGTCTTGGAAGACGGACAAAGATGCAATAGAGATACAACAAAGCGTTTAATTACTCTCTTGAAGCGCTGAGACGTTGTAATACCATAAATAGTTACTTTCAATCTGTCGAAACGTTCACAGCCGTAATTGGGCCACTACTAAGCGTACATTCACTTCATTTAAACTCTGGTACGCTGTATGACTACAGACACGTCTTTTCAATCCTTTAGATGTGCTCGGACGCAAAAGCTCCACTACTTAGCCAGTGTTTACAATATTAAGAACGCTGAAACGCTGTACGGCCACAAATACGTACTTTCTATCATTCTTTACGCGCACAGACGTAATTGAGCTGCTCTAAATGCACAATCATTTTTCTAGAGCGCTGAGATTATGTGCGACGACAGATACGTCCTTCCTGTCTTGGAAGACGCGCAAAGATGCAATAGAGATACATTAAAGCGTAAATGACTCTCTTGAAGCGCTGAGACGTTGTACGACCATAAATACTTACTTTCAATCTATCGAAACGTTCACAGCCGTAATTGGGCCACGACTAAGCGTACATTCACTTCATATAAGCTATGGTACGCTGTATGACTACAGACACGTCTTTTCAATCCTTTGGATGTGCTCGGACGCAAAAGTGCCACTACTTAGCGGGTGTTTACATCATTAAGAACGCTGAAACGCTGTACGGCCACAAATACATACTTTCTGTCATTCAAGACGTGCACAGACGTAATTGAGCTGCAAATAAATGTACAATCATTTTCCTAGAGCGCTGAGATTATGTACGACGAAAGAAACGTTCTTTCTGTCTTGAAAGACGCGCAAAGATGCAATAGAGATACAACAAAGCGTAATAATTACTATCTTGAGGCGCTGAGACGTTGTACGAGCATAGATACTACCTTTCAATCTATCGAAAGGTTCACAACTGCGATAGGGCCACGACTAAGCGTGAATTTACTCTATTTAGGTGTTGGTGGACCACTGATACGTCTTTTTAATCCTTTTATATGTGCTCGAGCGCAAAAGGGCCACAACTAAGCGAGTGTTTACATCATTAAGAACGCTGAGACGCTGTACGGCCACAAATACGTACTTTCTGTCATTCAAGACGTGCACAGACGTACTCGAGCCGCAACAAAATGTACAATCTTTTTGATAGAGCGCTGAAATGATGTGCGACGATAGATACGTCCTTTCCGTCTTGAAAGACGCGCAAAGATGCAATAGAGATACAACAAGGCGTCTGATTTCTCTCTTGAAGCGTTGAGACGTTGTACGACCATAGATACGTTCTTTCAATCTATCGAAACGTTCACTACCGCAATAGGGCCACGTCTAAGCGTACATTCACTTCATTTAAGCGCTGGTACGCTGTACAACCATAGATACGTCTTTTCAATCCTTTTAGATGTGCTCGGACGCAATAGAGCCACAACTTAATGAGTGTTTACATCATTGAAGCGCTGAGACGCTGTGCGGCCACAAATACGTACTTTCTATCGCTCAAGACGTGCACAGACGTAACTGAGCTGCAACTAAATGTATAATCATATTCCTAGAGTGCTGAGATAATGTGCGACGACAGATACGTCCTTTCTGTCTTAAAAGACGCGCAAAGAAGCAATAGAGATACAAGAAAGCGTATAATTTCTCTCTTGAAGCGCTGAGACGTTGTACGACCATAGATACTTCTTTTCAATCAATCGAAACGTTCACAACCGCAACTGGGCCACGACTAAGCGTATATTCACTTAATTTAAGCGCTAGTACACTGTACGACTATAGATACGTCTTTTCAAGTCTTTTAGATGAGCTCAGACGCAAAAGAGCCACAACTAAGCGTGTGTTTACATCATTGAAGCGCTGAGACGCTGTACTGCCACAAATACGTACTTTCTATCATTCAAGACGTGCACAGACGTAATTGAGCTGCAATTTAATGTACAGTCATTTTACTAGAGCGCTGGAATTATGTGCGACGACAAATACGTCCTATCTGTCTTTTAAGACACGCAAAGACGCAATAGAGATACAACAAAGCGTACAATTACTCTCTTGAAGCGTTGAGACGTTGTACGACCATAGATACATCCTTTCAATCTTACTAAACCTTCACAACCGCAATAGGGTCACGACTAAGCGTACATTCACTTCATTGGAGTGCTGTTACGCTGTACGATCATAGATACGTCTTTTCAATGGTTTTAGATGATCTTGGACGCAAAAGACCTACAACTAAGCGTGTGTTTACATCATTGAAGCGTTGAGACGCTGTGCGGCCACAAATACGTACTTTCTATCATTTAAGACGTGCACAAACGTAATTGAGCTGCAACTAAATGTATAATCATTTTCCTAGAGCGCTGAGATGATGTGCGACGACAGATACGTCCTTTCTGTCTTTTAAGACGCGCAAAGATGGAATCGAGATACAACAAAGCGTATGATTTCTCTCTTGAAGCGTTGAGACGCTGTACGACCATAGATACATCCTTCCAATCTATGAAAACGTCCACAACCGCAATAGGGCCACGACTAAGCGTACATTCACTTCATTCGAGCGCTGGTACGCTGTACAACCATGAATACGTCTTTTCAATCCTTTTAGTTGAGCTCGGACGCAAAAGAGCCACAACAAAGCGTGTGTTTACATCATTGAAGCGCTGAGACGCTGTACTGCCACAAATACGTACTTTCTATCATTCAAGACGTGCACAGACGTAATTGAGCTGCAATTTAATGTAGAATCATTTTACTAGAGCGCTGGAATTATGTGCGACGACAGATACGACCTTTCTGTCTTTTAAGACGCGCAAAGATGCAATAGAGATACAACAAAGCGTATACTTACTCTCTTGAAGCGTTGAGACGTTGTACGACCATAGATACATCCTTCCAATCTATGAAAACGTCCACAACCGCAATTGGGCCACGACTAAGCGTACATTCACTTCATTCGAGCGCTGGTACGCTGTACAACCATAGATACGTCTTTTCAATCCTTTTAGTTGAGCTCGGACGCAACAGAGCCACAACTAAGCGTGTGTTTACATCATTGAAGCACTGAGACGCGGTGCGGCGACAAATACGTACTTCCTATCATTCAAGACGTGCACAGACGTAATTGAGCCGCGGTAAATGTACAATCATTTTCCTAGAGCGCTGAGATAATGTACGACGACAGATACGTCCTTTCTGTCTTTTAGGACACGCACAGATGCATTAGTGATACAACAAAGCATATAATTACAATTTTGAAGCGTTGAGACGTTGTACGACACTAGATACGTTCTTTTAATTAATCGAAACGTCCACAACCGCAATAGGGCCACGACTAAGCGTACATTCACTTTATTTAAGCGCTGGTACGCTGTACAACCATAGATACGTCTTTTCAATCCTTTAAGATGAGCTCGGACGCAAAAGAGCCACAAGTACGCGTGTGTTTACATCATTGCAGCGCTGAGACGCTGTGCGGCCACAAATACGTACTTTCTATCATTCAAGACGTGCACAGACGTAATTGAGCTGCAACTAAATGTATAATCATTTTCCTAGACCGCTGAGATAATGTGCGAAGACAGATACGTCCTTTCTGTCTTTCAAGACGCGCAAAGATGCAATAGAGATACAACAAAGCGTCTAATCACTCTCCTTAAGCGTTGAGACATTGTACGACCATAGATTCGTCCTTTCAATCTATCGAAACGTTCACAGCCGCAATATACCCACGACTAAGCGTACATTCACTTCATTTCAAGCGCTGGTACGCTGTACATAGTTACGTCTTTTCAATCCTTTTAGTTGAGCTCCGACGCAAAAGAGCCACAACTAAGCGTGTGTTTACATCATTGAAGCGCTGAGACGCTGTACGGCCACAAATACATACTTTCTATCTTTAAGACGTGCACAGACGTACTCGAGTCGCAACTCAATGTACAATCACTTTCTAGAGCGCTGAGATAATGTGCGACGACAGATACGTCCTTTCTGTCTTTTAAGACGCGCAAAGATGCAATAGAGATACAACTAAGCGTATACTTACTCTCTTGAAGCCTTGAGACGTTGTACGACGATAGACACGTCCTTTCAATCTATCGAAACGCTCACAACCGCTAAGCGTACACTCACTTCATTTAAGCGCTGAAACACTAAACGACCACATGTACGTCTTTTCGATTCTTTCAGATGAGCACGGACGCAATAGAGCCACAACTTGGCGTGTGTTTACATCATTGAAGCGCTGGGACGCTGTACGGCCACAAATACATACTTTCTATCTTTAAGACGTGCACAGACGTACTCGAGTCGCAACTCAATGTACAATCACTTTCTAGAGCGCTGAGAGGATGCGCGACGATAGATACGTCCTTTCTGTCATTAAAGGCGCGCACAGATGCAATAGGGATACAACAAAGTGTCTAATTACTCTCTGAAAGCGGTGAGACGTTGTACGACCATGAATACGTTCTTTCAATCTATCGAGAAGTCCACAGCCGTAAGAGGGCCACAACTAAGCGTACATTCACTTCATTTAAGCGCTGGTACGCTGTACAACCATAGATACGTCTTTTCAATCCTTTAAGATGAGCTCGGACGCAAAAGAGCCACAAGTACGAGTGTGTTTACATCATTGCAGCGCTGAGACGCTGTGCGGCCACAAATACGTACTTTCTATCATTCAAGACGTGCACAGACGTAATTGAGCTGCAACTAAATGTATAATCATTTTCCTAGAGCGCTGAGATAATGTGCGACGACAGATACGTCCTTTCTGCCTTTTAAGACACGCAAAGATGCATTAAAGTTACAACAAAGCGTATAATAACTCTTTTGAAGCGTTGAGACGTTGTACGACACTAGGTCCGTCCTTTCAATCTTTCCAAACGTTCACAGCTTCAATAGGGCCACGACTAAGCATACATTAACTTCGTTTAAGCGCTGGTGCGCTGTACGACCACAGATACGTCTTTTCGATCTTTTAAATTAAGCTCGGGCGCAAAAGAGCCACAACTAAGCGTGTTTTTACATCATTGAAGCGCTGAGACGCTGTACGGCCACAAATACGTACTTTCTGTCATTCAAGACGTGCACAGACGTACTCGAGCCGCGACTAAATGTACATTTATTTTCCTAAAGTGCCTGGATGATGTGCGACGATAGATACGTCCTTCCTGTCTTGAAAGACGCGCAAAGATGCAATAGAGATAAAGCAAAGCTTATAATCACTCTCTTGAAGCGCTGAGACGTTGTACGACAATAGATACTTCCTTGCAATTTATCAAAACGTTCACAGTCGCAATAGGGCCACGACTAAGCGTACATTCACTTCATTTAAGCGCTGGTACGCTGTACGACCATAGATACGGCTTTTCAATCCCTTTAGATGTGCTCGGACGCAATAGAGCCACAACTTAGCGAGTGTTTACATCATTGAAGCGCTGAAATGCTGTGTGGCCACAAATGCATACTTTCTAACATTCAAGACGTGAGCCACAACTTAATGTACAATCATTCTCCTAGAGCGCCGAGGTAATGTGCCACAACTTAATGTACAATCATTCTCCTAGAGCGCTTAGGTAATGTGCGACGACAGATACGTCAATTCTGTCATTTAAGACGCGCACAGATGCAATAGAGATACAACAAAGCCTATAATCACTCCGTTGAAGCGCTGAAACGTTGTACGACCATAGATACTTCCTTTCAATCTATCGAAACGTTCACAGTTGCAATAGGGCCAAAACTAAGCGTACATTCGCTTCATTTAAGCGCTGGTCCGCTGTACGACCACCGATACGGCTTTTAAATCCCTTTAGATGTGCTCGGACGCAATAGAGCCACAACTTAGCGAGTGTTTACATCATTGAAGCGCTAAAAATGCTGTGTGGCCACAAATGCATACTTTCTAACATTCAAGACGTGAGCCACAACTAAATGTACAATCATTCTCCTAGAGCGCCGAGGTAATGTGCCGCAACTTAATGTACAATCATTCTCTAGAGCTCTGAGTAATGTGCGACGACAGATACGTCAATTCTGTCATTTAAGACGCGCACAGATGCAATAGAGATACAACAAAGCCAATAATCACTCCGTTGAAGCACTGAAACGTTGTACGACCATAGATACTTCCTTTCAATCTATCGAAACGTTCACAGTTGCAATAGGGCCAAAACTAAGCGTACATTCGCTTCATTTAAGCGCTGGTCCGCTGTACGACCACCGATACGGCTTTTAAATCCCTTTAGATGTGCTCGGACGCAATAGAGCCACAACTTAGCGAGTGTTTACATCATTGAAGCGCTGAAATACTGTGTGGCCACAAATGCATACTTTCTAACATTCAAGACGTGAGCCGCAACTTAATGTACAATCATTCTCCTAGAGCGCCGAGGTAATGTGCGACGACAGATACGTCATTTCTGTCATTTAAGACGCGCACAGATGCAATAGAGATACAACAAAGCTATAATCACTCTGTTGAAGCGCTGAAATGTTGTACGACCAAAGATACTTCCTTTCAATCTATCGAAACGTTTACAGTCGCAATAGGGCCAAAACTAAGCGTACATTCGCTTCATTTAAGCGCTGGTCCGCTGTACGACCACCGATACGGCTTTTAAATCCCTTTAGATGTGCTCGGACGCAATAGAGCCACAACTTAGCGAGTGTTTACATCATTGAAGCGCTGAAATGCTGTGTGGCCACAAATGCATACTTTCTAACATTCAAGACGTGAGCCGCAACTTAATGTACAATCATTCTCCTAGAGCGCCGAGGTAATGTGCCGCAACTTAATGTACAATCATTCTCCTAGAGCGCTGAGGTAATGTGCGACGACAGATATGTCCTTCCTGTCTTGGAAGACGGACAAAGATGCAATAGAGATACAACAAAGCGTTTAATTACTCTCTTGAAGCGCTGAAACGTTGTACGACCATAGATACTTCCTTTCAATTTATCGAAACGTTCACAGCCGCAATAGGGCCAAAACTAAGCGTACATTTACTTCATTTAAGCGCTGGTACGCTGTATGACCACAGATACGTCTTTTCAATCCTTTTAGATGTGCTCGGACACAAACTAGCCACAACATAGCGAGTTTTGACATCATAAAGAGCGCTGAGACGCTGTACGGCTACAAATACGTATTTTTGTCATTGGAGACGTGCACAGACGTACTCGAGCCGCAACTTAATGTACAATCATTCTCCTAGAGCGCTGAGGTAATGTGCCGCAACTTAATGTACAATCATTCTCCTAGAGCTCTGAGGTAATGTGCGACGACAGATACGTCAATTCTGTCATTTAAGACGCGCACAGATGCAATAGAGATACAACAAAGCCTATAATCACTCCGTTGAAGCGCTGAACGTTGTACGACCATAGATACTTCCTTTCAATCTATCGAAACGTTCACAGTTGCAATAGGGCCAAAACTAAGCGTACATTCGCTTCATTTAAGCGCTGGTCCGCTGTACGACCACCGATACGGCTTTTAAATCCCTTTAGATGTGCTCGGACGCAATAGAGCCACAACTTAGCGAGTGTTTACATCATTGAAGCGCTGAAATGCTGTGTGGCCACAAATGCATACTTTCTAACATTCAAGACGTGAGCCGCAACTTAATGTACAATCATCCTCCTAGAGCGCCGAGGTAATGTGCGACGACAGATACGTCATTTCTGTCATTTAAGACGCGCACAGATGCAATAGAGATACAACAAAGCCTATAATCACTCTGTTGAAGCGCTGAAATGTTGTACGACCATAGATACTTCCTTTCAATCTATCGAAACGTTTACAGTCGCAATAGGGCCAAAACTAAGCGTACATTCGCTTCATTTAAGCGCTGGTCCGCTGTACGACCACCGATACGGCTTTTAAATCCCTTTAGATGTGCTCGGACGCAATAGAGCCACAACTTAGCGAGTGTTTACATCATTGAAGCGCTGAAATGCTGTGTGGCCACAAATGCATACTTTCTAACATTCAAGACGTGAGCCGCAACTTAATGTACAATCATTCTCCTAGAGCGCCGAGGTAATGTGCCGCAACTTAATGTACAATCATTCTCCTAGAGCGCTGAGGTAATGTGCGACGACAGATATGTCCTTCCTGTCTTGGAAGACGGACAAAGATGCAATAGAGATACAACAAAGCGTTTAATTACTCTCTTGAAGCGCTGAAACGTTGTACGACCATAGATACTTCCTTTCAATTTATCGAAACGTTCACAGCCGCAATAGGGCCAAACTAAGCGTACATTTACTTCATTTAAGCGCTGGTACGCTGTGTGACCACAGATACGTCTTTTCAATCCTTTTAGATGTGCTCGTACACAAACTAGCCACAACAGTTTTGACATCATAAAGAGCGCTGAGACGCTGTACGGCTACAAATACGTACTTTTTGTCATTGGAGACGTGCACAGACGTACTCGAGCCGCGACTAAATGTACATTTATTTTCCTAGAGTGCTTGGATGATGTGCGACGATAGATACGTCCTTCCTGTCTTGAAAGACGCGCAAAGATGCAATAGAGATAAAGCAAAGCTTATAATCACTCTCTTGAAGCGCTGAGACGTTGTACGACAATAGATACTTCCTTGCAATCTATCAAAACGTTCACAACCGCAATAGGGCCACGACTAAGCGTACATTCACTTCATTTAAGCGCTGGTACGCTGTACGACCATAGATACGTCTTTTCGATCTTTTAAATTAAGCTCGGCGCAAAAGAGCCACAACTAAGCGTGTTTTTACATCATTGAAGCGCTGAGACGCTGCACGGCTACAAATACGTACTTCATGTCATTCAAGACGTGCACAGACGTACTCGAGCCCCGACTAAATGTACAATTAATTTCCTAGAGTGCTGGGATTATGTGCGACGATAGATACGTCCTTCCTGTCTTGAAAGACGCGCAAAGATGCAATAGAGATAAAGCAAAGCTTATAATCACTCTCTTGAAGCGCTGAGACGTTGTACGACCATAGATACTTCCTTGCAATCTATCGAAACGTTCACAGTCGCAATAGGGCCAAAACTAAGCGTACATTCGCTTCATTTAAGCGCTGGTCCGCTGTACGACCACCGATACGGCTTTTTAATCCCTTTAGATGTGCTCGGATGCAATAGAGCCACAACTTAGCGAGTGTTTACATCATTGAAGCGCTGAAATGCTGTGTGGCCACAAATGCATACTTTCTAACATTCAAGACGTGAGCCGCAACTTAATGTACAATCATTCTCCTAGAGCGCCGAGGTAATGTGCCGCAACTTAATGTACAATCATTCTCCTAGAGCACTGAGGTAATGTGCGACGACAGATACGTCATTTCTGGCATTTAAGACGCGCTCAGATGCAATAGAGATACAACAAAGCCTATAATCACTCTGTTGAAGCGCTGAAACGTTGTACGACCATAGATACTTCCTTTCAATTTGTCGAAACGTTCACAGCCGCAATAGGGCCAAAACTAAGCGTACATTTACTTCATTTAAGCGCTGGTACGCTGTATGACCACAGATACGTCTTTTCAATCCTTTTAGATGTGCTCGTACACAAACTAGCCACAACAGTTTTGACATCATAAAGAGCGCTGAGACGCTGTACGGCTACAAATACGTACTTTTTGTCATTGGAGACCTGCACAGACGTACTCGAGCCGCGACTAAATGTACATTTATTTTCCTAGAGTGCTTGGATGATGTGCGACGATAGATACGTCCTTCCTGTCTTGAAAGACGCGCAAAGATGCAATAGAGATAAAGCAAAGCTTATAATCACTCTGTTGAAGCGCTGAAACGTTGTACGACCATAGGTACTTCCTTTCAATCTATCGAAACGTTCACAGTTGCAATAGGGCCAAAACTAAGCGTACATTCGCTTCATTTAAGCGCTGGTCCGCTGTACGACCACCGATACGGCTTTTAAATCCCTTTAGATGTGCTCGGACGCAATAGAGCCACAACTTAGCGAGTGTTTACATCATTGAAGCGCTGAAATGCTGTGTGGCCACAAATGCATACTTTCTAACATTCAAGACGTGAGCCGCAACTTAATGTACAATCATCCTCCTAGAGCGCCGAGGTAATGTGCGACGACAGATACGTCATTTCTGTCATTTAAGACGCGCACAGATGCAATAGAGATACAACAAAGCCTATAATCACTCTGTTGAAGCGCTGAAATGTTGTACGACCATAGATACTTCCTTTCAATCTATCGAAACGTTTACAGTCGCAATAGGGCCAAAACTAAGCGTACATTCGCTTCATTTAAGCGCTGGTCCGCTGTACGACCACCGATACGGCTTTTCAATCCTTTAGATGTGCTCGGACGCAATAGAGCCACAACTTAGCGAGTGTTTACATCATTGAAGCGCTGAAATGCTGTGTGGCCACAAATGCATACTTTCTAACATTCAAGACGTGAGCCGCAACTTAATGTACAATCATTCTCCTAGAGCGCCGAGGTAATGTGCCGCAACTTAATGTACAATCATTCTCCTAGAGCGCTGAGGTAATGTGCGACGACAGATATGTCCTTCCTGTCTTGGAAGACGGACAAAGATGCGATAGAGATACAACAAAGCGTTTAATTACTCTCTTGAAGCGCTGAAACGTTGTACGACCATAGATACTTCCTTTCAATTTATCGAAACGTTCACAGCCGCAATAGGGCCAAAACTAAGCGTACATTTACTTCATTTAAGCGCTGGTACGCTGTGTGACCACAGATACGTCTTTTCAATCCTTTTAGATGTGCACGTACACAAACTAGCCACAACAGTTTTGACATCATAAAGAGCGCTGAGACGCTGTACGGCTACAAATACGTACTTTTTGTCATTCAAGACGTGCACAGACATACTCGAGCCGCGACTAAATGTACATTTATTTTCCTAGAGTGCTTGGATGATGTGCGACGATAGATACGTCCTTCCTGTCTTGAAAGACGCGCAAAGATGCAATAGAGATAAAGCAAAGCTTATAATCACTCTCTTGAAGCGCTGAGACGTTGTACGACAATAGATACTTCCTTGCAATCTATCCAAACGTTCACAACCGCAATAGGGCCACGACTAAGCGTACATTCACTTCATTTAAGCGCTGGTACGCTGTACGACCATAGATACGTCTTTTCGATCTTTTAAATTAAGCTCGAGCGCAAAAGAGCCACAACTAAGCGTGTTTTTACATCATTGAAGCGCTGAGACGCTGCACGGCTACAAATACGTACTTCATGTCATTCAAGACGTGCACAGACGTACTCGAGCCCCGACTAAATGTACAATTAATTTCCTAGAGTGCTGGGATTATGTGCGACGATAGATACGTCCTTCCTGTCTTGAAAGACGCGCAAAGATGCAATAGAGATAAAGCAAAGCTTATAATCACTCTTTTGAAGCGCTGAGACGTTGTACGACCATAGATACTTCCTTTCAATCTATCGAAACGTTCACAGTCGCAATAGGGCCAAAACTAAGCGTACATTCGCTTCATTTAAGCGCTGGTCCGCTGTACGACCACCGATACGGCTTTTTAATCCCTTTAGATGTGCTCGGATGCAATAGAGCCACAACTTAGCGAGTGTTTACATCATTGAAGCGCTGAAATGCTGTGTGGCCACAAATGCATACTTTCTAACATTCAAGACGTGAGCCGCAACTTAATGTACAATCATTCTCCTAGAGCGCCGAGGTAATGTACCGCAACTTAATGTACAATCATTCTCCTAGAGCACTGAGGTAATGTGCGACGACAGATACGTCATTTCTGTCATTTAAGACGCGCTCAGATGCAATAGAGATACAACAAAGCCTATAATCACTCTGTTGAAGCGCTGAAACGTTGTACGACCATAGATACTTCCTTTCAATTTGTCGAAACGTTCACAGCCGCAATAGGGCCAAAACTAAGCGTACATTTACTTCATTTAAGCGCTGGTACGCTGTATGACCACAGATACGTCTTTTCAATCCTTTCAGATGTGCTCGTACACAAACTAGCCACAACAGTTTTGTCATCATAAAGAGCGCTGAGACGCTGTACGGCTACAAATACGTACTTTTTGTCATTGGAGACCTGCACAGACGTACTCGAGCCGCGACTAAATGTACATTTATTTTCCTAGAGTGCTTGGATGATGTGCGACGATAGATACGTCCTTCCTGTCTTGAAAGACGCGCAAAGATGCAATAGAGATAAAGCAAAGCTTATAATCACTCTGTTGAAGCGCTGAAACGTTGTACGACCATAGGTACTTCCTTTCAATCTATCGAAACGTTCACAGTCGCAATAGGGCCAAAACTAAGCGTACATTCGCTTCATTTAAGCGCTGGTCCGCTGTACGACCACCGATACGGCTTTTTAATCCCTTTAGATGTGCTCGGACGCAATAGAGCCACAACTTAGCGAGTGTTTACATCATTGAAGCGCTGAAATGCTGTGTGGCCACAAATGCATACTTTCTAACATTCAAGACGTGAGCCGCAACTTAATGAACAATCATTTTCTTAGAGCGCTGAGGTAATGTGCCGCAACTTAATGTACAATCATTTTCCTAGAGCGCTGAGGTAATGTGCGACGACATATACGTCAATTCTGTCATTTAAGACGCGCACAGATGCAGTAGAGATACAACAAAGCCTATAATCACTCTGTTGAAGCGCTAAAACGTTGTACGACCATAGATACTTCCTTTCAATTTATCGAAACGTTCACAGCCGCAATAGGGCCAAAACTAAGCGTACATTCGCTTCATTTAAGCACTGGTCCGCTGTACGACCACCGATACGGCTTTTTAATCCTTTAGATGTGCTCGGATGCAATAGAGCCACAACTTAGCGAGTGTTTACATCATTGAAGCGCTGAAATGCTGTGTGACCACAAATGCATACTTTCTAACATTCAAGACGTGAGCCGCAACTTAATGTACAATCATTCTCCTAGAGCGCTGAGGTAATGTGCCGCAACTTAATGTACAATCATTCTCCTAGAGCGCTGAGGTAATGTGCCCCAACTTAATGTACAATCATTCTCCTAGAGCGCTGAGGTAATGTGCGACGACAGATACGTCAATTCTGTCATTTAAGACGCGCACAGATGCAATAGAGATACAACAAAGCCTATAATCACTCTGTTGAAGCGCTGAAACGTTGTACGACCATAGATACTTCCTTTCAATCTATCGAAACGTTCACAGTCGCAATAGGGCCAAAACTAAGCGTACATTCGCTTCATTTAAGCGCTGGTACGCTGTACGACCACCTATACGGCTTTAAAATCCCTTTAGATGTGCTTGGACGAAATAGAGCCAACTTAGCGAGTGTTTTCATCATTGAAGCGCTGAGACGCGGTGCGGCCACAAATACGTTTTTCTATCATTCTTTACGTGCACAGACGTACTCGAGCCGCAACTAAATGTACAATTATTTTTCTTGAGTGCTGAGATGATGTGCGACGATAGATACGTCCTTCCTGTCTTGAAAGACGCGCAAAGACGCAATAGAGATACAACAACGCGTTTAATCGCTCTCTTGAAGCTCTGAGACGTTGTACGACCATTTATACTTCCTTCAATCTTTCGAAATGTTCACAGTTGTAATAGGGCCAAAACTAAGCGTACATTCGCTTCATTTAAGCGCTGGTTCGCTGTACGACCACCGATACGGCTTTTTAATCCCTTTAGATGTGCTCGGACGCAATAGAGCCACAACTTAGCGAGTGTTTTCATCATTGAAGCGCTGAGACACGGTGCGGCCACAAATACGTTTTTCTATCATTCTTTACGTGCACAGACGTACTCGAGCCGCAACTAAATGTACAATCATTCTCCTAGAGCGCTGAGGTAATGTGCGACGACAGATACGTCATTTCTGTCATTTAAGACGCGCACAGATGCAATAGAGATACAACAAAGCCTATAATCACTCTGTTGAAGCGCCAAAACGTTGTACGACCATAGATACTTCCTTTCAATCCATCGAAACGTTCACAGCCGCAATAGGGCCAAAACTAAGCGTACATCTACTTCATTTAAGCGCTGGTACGCTGTATGACCACAGATACGTCTTTTCAATCCCTTAGATGTGCTCGGACGCAAAAGAGCCACTACTTAGCGAGTGTTTACATCATTAAATACGCTGAGACGCTGTACGGCCACAAATACGTACTTTCTAACATTCAAGACGTGCACAGACGTACTCGAGCCGCGACTGAATGTACAATTAATTTCCTAGAGTGCTTGAATGATGTGCGACGATAGATACGTCCTTCCTGTCTTGAAAGTCGCGCACAGATGCAATAGATATACAACAAAGCATCTAATTTCTCTCTTGAAGCGCTGAGACGTTGTACGACAATAGATAGTTTCTTGCAATGTGTCGAAACGTTCCCAGCCGCAATAGGGCCACGACTAAGCGTACATTCACTTCATTTAAGCACTGGAACGCTGTACGACCATAGATACGTCTTTCCGATCTTTTTAATTAAGCTCGGGCGCAAAAGAGCCACAACTAAGCGTGTTTTTACATCATTGAAGCGCTGAGACGCTGTACGGCCTTAAATACGTACTTTCTGTCATTCAAGACGTGCACAGACGTACTCGAGCCGCGACTAAATGTACAATTATTTTCCTAGAGTGCTTGGATGATGTGCGACGATAGATACGTCCTTCCTGTCTTGAAAGACGCGCAAAGATGCAATAGAGATAAAGCAAAGCTTATAATCACTTTCTTGAAGCGCTGAGACGTTGTACGACAATAGCTACTTCCTTGCAATCTATCAAAACGTTCAAACCGCAATAGGGCCACGACTAAGCGTACATTCACTTCATTTCAAGCGCTGGTACGCTGTACATAGATACGTCTTTTCAATACTTGCAGATGAGCTCGGACTCAAAAGAGCCACAACTAAGCGTGTTTTTACATCATTGAAGCGCTGAGACGCTGTACGGCCACAAATACGTACTTTCTGTCATTCAGGACGTGCACAGACGTACTCGAGCCGCGACTGAATGTACAATTAATTTCCTAGAGTGCTTGGATGATGTGCGACGATAGATACGTCCTTCCTGTCTTGAAAGACGCGCAAAGATGCAATAGAGATAAAGCAAAGCTTATAATCACTCTCTTGAAGCGCTGAGACGTTGTACGACAATAGCTACTTCCTTGCAATCTATCAAAACGTTCACAACCGCAATAGGGCCACGACTAAGCGTACATTCACTTCATTTCAAGCGCTGGTACGCTGTACATAGATACGTCTTTTCAATACTTGCAGATGAGCTCGGACTCAAAAGAGCCACAACTAAGCGTGTTTTTACATCATTGAAGCGCTGAGACGCTGTACGGCCACAAATACGTACTTTCTGTCATCCAGGACGTGCACAGACGTACTCGAGCCGCGACTGAATGTACAATTAATTTCCTAGAGTGCTTGGATGATGTGCGACGATAGATACGTCCTTCCTGTCTTGAAAGACGCGCACAGATGCAATAGATATACAACAAAGCATCTAATTTCTCTCTTGAAGCGCTGAGACGTTGTACGACCATAGATACTTTCTTGCAGTGTATCGAAACGTTCCCAGCCGCAATAGGGCCACGACTAAGCGTACATTCACTTCATTTAAGCACTGGTACGCTGTACGACCATAGATACGTCTTTTCGATCTTTTAAATTAAGCTCGGGCGCAAAAGAGCCACAACTAAGCGTGTTTTTACATCATTGAAGCGCTGAGACGCTGCACGGCTACAAATACGTACTTTCTGTCATTCAAGACGTGCACAGACGTACTCGAGCCGCGACTAAATGTACAATTAATTTCCTAGAGTGCTGGGATTATGTGCGACGATAGATACGTCCTTCCTATCTTGAAAGACGCGCAAAGACGCAATAGAGATTCAACAACGCTTATAATCGCTCTCTTAAAGCTCTGAGACGTTGTACGACCATAGATACTTCTCTTCAATCTATCAAAACGTTCACTGCCGCAATAGGGTCGAAACTTAGCGTACATTCGCATCATTTAAGCGCTGGTCCACTGTACGACCACCGACACGGCTATTTAATCCTTTTAGATGTGGTCGGACGTAATAGAGGCACAACTTAGCGAGTGTTTACATCATTGAAGCGCTTGAACGCTGTGTGGCCACAAATACGCACTTTCTAACATTCAAGACGTGAGCCGCAACTTAATGTACAATCATTCTCCTAGAGCGCTGAGGTAATGTGCCGCAACTTAATGTACAATCATTCTCCCAGAGCGCTGAGGTAATGTGCGACAACAGATATGTCCTTCCTGTCTTGGAAACGGACAAAGATGCAATAGAGATACAACAAAGCGTTTAATTACTCTCTTGAAGCGCTGAGACGTTGTACGACCAAAGATACTTCCTTTCAATCCATCGAAACGTTCACAGCCGCAATAGGGCCAAAACTAAGCGTACATTCGCTTCATTTAAGCGCTGGTCCGCTGTACGACCACCAATACGGCTTTTTAATCCCTTAAGATATGCTCGGACGCAATAGAGCCACAACTTAGCGAGTGTTTACATAATTGAATCGCTGAAACGCGGTGTGGCCACAAATACGTACTTTCTAACATTCAAGACGTGAGCCGCAACTTAATGTACAATCATTCTCCTAGAGCGCTGAGGTAATGTGCGACGACAGATACGTCATCTCTGTCATTTAAGACGCGCACAGATGCAATAGAGATACAACAAAGCCTATAATCACTCTGTTGAAGCGCTGAAACGTTGTACGACCATAGATACTTCCTTTCAATCCATCGAAACGTTCACAGCCGCAATAGGGCCAAAACTAAGCGTACATTCGCTTCATTTAAGCGCTGGTCCGCTGTACGACCACCGATACGGCTTTTTAATCCCTCAAGATATGCTCGGACGCAATAGAGCCACAACTTAGCGAGTGTTTACAAGATTGAATCGCTGAAACGCTGTGTGGCCACAAATACGTACTTTCTAACATTCAAGACGTGAGCCGCAACTTAATGTACAATCATTCTCCTAGAGCGCTGAGGTAATGTGCGACGACAGATACGTCATCTCTGTCATTTAAGACGCGCACAGATGCAATAGAGATACAACAAAGCCTATAATCACTCTGTTGAAGCGCTGAAACGTTGTACGACCATAGATACTTCCTTTCAATCCATCGAAACGTTCACAGCCGCAATAGGGCCAAAGCTAAGCGTACATTCGCTTCATTTAAGCGCTGGTCCGCTGTACGACCACCGATACGGCTTTTTAATCCCTTAAAATATGCTCGGACGCAATAGAGCCACAACTTAGCGAGTGTTTACATAATTGAATCGCTGAAACGCTGTGTGGCCACAAATACGTACTTTCTAACATTCAAGACGTGAGCCGCAACTTAATGTTCAATCATTCTCCTAGAGCGCTGAGGTAATGTGCGACGACAGATACGTCATCTCTGTCATTTAAGACGCGCACAGACGCAATAGAGATTCAACAACGCTTATAATCGCTCTCTTGAAGCTCTGAGACGTTGTATGACCATTGATACTTCCTTCAATCTTTCGAAATCTTCACAGCCGTAATAGGGCTTAAACTAAGCGTACATTCGCTTCTTTTAATAGCTGGTTCGCTGTACGACCAACGATACGGCTCTTTAATCCCTTAAGATATGCTCGGACACAATAGAGCCACAACTTAGCGAGTGTTTACATAATTGAATCGCTGAAACGCTGTGTGGCCACAAATACGTACTTTCTAACATTCAAGACGTGAGCCGCAACTTAATGTACAATCATTTTCCTAGAGCGCTGAGGTAATGTGCGACGACAAATACGTCAATTCTGTCATTTAAGACGCGCACAGATGCAGTAGAGATACAACAAAGCCTATAATCACTCTGTTGAAGCGCTAAAACGTTGTACGACCATAGATACTTCCTTTCAATTTATCGAAACGTTCACAGCCGCAATAGGGCCAAAACTAAGCGTACATTCGCTTCATTTAAGCACTGGTCCGCTGTACGACCACCGATACGGCTTTTTAATCCTTTAGATGTGCTCGGACGCAATAGAGCCACAACTTAGCGAGTGTTTTCATCATTGAAGCGCTGAGACGCGGTGCGGCCACAAATACGTTTTTCTATCATTCTTTACGTGCACAGACGTACTCGAGCCGCAACTAAATGTACAATCATTTTCTAGAGTGCTGAGATGATGTGCGACGATAGATACGTCCTTCCTGTCTTGAAAGACGCGCAAAGACGCAATAGAGATACAACAACGCTTTAATCGCTCTCTTGAAGCTCTGAGACGTTGTACGACCATTTATACTTCCTTCAATCTTTCGAAACGTTCACAGCCGCAATAGGGTCAAAACTAAGCGTACATTTACTTCATTTAAGCGCTGGTATGCTGTATGACCACAGATACGTCTTTTCAATCCTTTAAGATGTGCTCCGACACAAACTAGCCACAACATAGCGAGTTTTGACATCATAAAGAGCGCTGAGACGCTGCACGGCTACAAATACGTACTTTCTGTCATTCGAGACGTGCACAGACGTACTCGAGCCGCGACTAAATGTACAATTAATTTCCTAGAGTGCTGGGATTATGTGCGAGGATAGATACGTCCTTCCTGTCTTGAAAGACGCGCAAAGACGCAATAAAGATTAAAACAAAGCTTATAATCACTCTCTTGAAGCGCTGAGACGTTGTACGACCATAGATACTTCCTTTCAATCTATCAAAACGTTCACAACCGCAATAGGGCCACGACTAAGCGTACATTTACTTCATTTAAGCGCTGGTACGCTGTACGACCACAGAGTCGTCTTTTAAATCCTTTTAGATGACCTCTGACGCAAAAGAGCCACAACTAAGCGTGTTTTTACATCATTGAAGCGCTGAGACGCTGTGCGGCCACAAATACGTACTTTCTGTCATTCAAGACGTGCACAGACGTACTCGAGCCGCGACTAAATGTACAATTAATTTCCTAGAGTGCTGGGATGATGTGCGACGATAGATACGTCCTTCCTGTCTTGAAAGACGCGCAAAGACGCAATAGAGGTAAAACAAAGCTTAGAATCACTCTCTTGAAGCGCTGAGACGTTGTACGACCAAAGATACTTCTCTTCAATCTATCGAAACGTTCACAGCCGCAATAGGTTCAAAACTTAGCGTACATTTACTTCATTTAAGCGCTGGTCCGCTGTACGACCACCGACACGGCTTTTTAATCCTTCTAGATGTGCTCGGACGTAATAGAGGCACAACTTAGCAAATGTTTACATCATTGAAGCGCTGAAACGCTGTGTGGCCACAAATACGTACTTTCTAACAATCAAGACGTGAGCCGCAACTTAAAGTACAATCATTCTCCTAGAGCGCTGAGGTAATGTGCGACGACAGATACGTCATTTCTGTCATTTAAGACGCGCACAGATGCAACAGAGATACAACAAAGCATATAGTCACTCTGTTGAAGCGCTGAAACGTTGTACGACCATAGATACTTCCTTTCAATCCATCGAAACGTTCACAGCCGCAATAGGGCCAAAACTAAGCGTACATTTACTTCATTTAAGCGCTGGAACGCTGTATGACCACAGATACGTCTTTTCAATCTTTTTATATGTGCTTGGACACAAACTAGCCACAACAAAGCGGGTTTGACATCATAAATAGCGCTGAAACGCTGCACGGCTACAAATACGTACTTTCTGTCATTCGAGACGTGCACAGACGTACTCGAGCCGCGACTAAATGTACAATTAATTTCCTAGAGTGCTGGGATGATGTGCGACGATAGTTACGTCCTTTCTGTCTTGAAAGACGCGCAAAGATGCAATAGAGATACAATAAAACGTCTAGTTTTTCTTTTAGAGCGCTGACACGTCGTACGACCATAGTCACTTTCTTTCAATCTATTGAAACGTTCACAACCGCAATAAGGCCACAACTAAGCGTACATTCACTTCATTAAGGCGCTGGTACGGTGTATGACCATAGATACGTCTTTTCAATGTTTTAAATTAACATCGGGGATAGAAGAGCCACAACTAAACGTGTGTTTACATGATTGAAGCGCTGAGACGCTGCACGGCAACAAATACGTACTTTCTGTCATTTAGGATGTGCACAGACGTACTCGAGCTGCAACTAAATGTACAATCATTCTCCTCGATTGCTGAGATTATGTGCGACGACAGATATGTCCTTCCTGTCTTGGAAGACGGACAAAGATGCAATAGAGATACAATAAAACGTTTAATTACTCTCTTGAAGCGCTGAGACGTTGTACGACCATAAATACTTACTTTCAATCTGTCGAAACGTTCACAGCCGTAATTGGGCCACGACTAAGCGTACATTCACTTCATTTAAACTCTGGTACGCTGTATGACTACAGACACGTCTTTTCAATCCTTTTAGATGGGCTCGGACGCAATAAAGCCACTCTTAAGCGTATGTTTAGATCATTTAAGCGCTGAGACGCTGTGCGGCCAAAATACAATCTTTCTGTCATTCAAGACGTGCACATACGTAATTGAGCCGCAACTAAATGTACAATCACTTTTCTAGAGCGCTGAGATGATGTGCGACGATCGATACGTCCTTTCTGTCATGAAAGACGCGCACAGATGCAATAGAGATACAACTAAGCGTGTAATCACTCTCTTGAAGCGCTGAGACGTTTTACGACCATAGATACGTTTTTTCAATCTATCGAAACGTTCACAGCCGCAATACAGCCACAACGAAGCGTACATTCACTTTATTTAAGCGCTGGTACGCTGTACGACCACAGATACGTCTTTTTAATCCTTTTAGATGGGCTCGGACGCAATAAAGCCACTCCTAACCGTGTGTCTACATCATTGAAGCGCTGAGACGCTGTGCGGCTACATATACGTAATTTCTGTCGTTCTAGATGTGCACAGACGCACTCGAGCCGCGACTAAATGTACAATCATTTTCCTAGAGCGCTGAGACAATGTGCGACGACATTTGCGTCCTTTCTGTCATTTAAAACGCGCACAGATGCAATAGAGATACAACAAAGCGTCTAATTACTCTCTAGAAGCGCTGAGACGCTGTACGGCCACAAATGCGTACTTTCTGTCATTCAAGACATGCACAGACATTCTAAAGCCGCAACTAGACATACAATCACTTTCCTAAAGCGCTGAGATGATGTGCGACGAGAGATACGTTCTTTCTGTCTTGAAAGACGCGCACAGATGCAATAGAGATACAACAAAGCGTCTAAATACTCTCTTGAAGCGCTGGTACGCTGTACGACCATAGATACGTCCTTTCAATCTATCCAAAGGTTCACAGCTGCAATAGGGCCACGACTAAGCGTACATTTACTTTGTTTAAGCGCCGGTACGCTGTACGACCACAGATACGTTTTTTTAATCCTTTTAGATGTGCTCGGACGCAAAAGAGCCACAACTAAGCGTGTTTTAACATCATTGAAGCGCTGAGACGTTGTACGACCATAGATACTTCCTGTCAGTCTATCAAAACATTCACAGCCGCAAAAAGGCCACAACTAAGCGTACATTCGCTTCTTTTAAGCGCAGGTACGCTGTACGACCACAGATACGGCTTTTCAATCCTTTTAGATGCGCTCGGACGCAATAGAGCCACAACTTAGCGAGTGTTTACATCATTGAAGCGCTGGGACGCTGTACGGCCACAAATACGTTCTTTCTGTCATTCAAGACGTGCACAGACGTTTTCGAGCTGCAACTAAATGTACAATCCTTTTCCTAGAGCGCTGAGATTATGTGCGACGACAGATACGTTCTTTCTGTCTTGAAAGACGCGAAAAGATGCAATAGAGACACAACAAGGCCTACATTTACTCTCTTGAAGCGCTGAGACGTTGTACGACCATAGACACTTCTTTTCAATCTATCGAAACGTTCACAGCCGTAATAGGGCCAGAACAAAGCGTACATTTACTACATGTAAGCGATGGTACGCTGTACGACCACAGATACGTGTTTTCAATCCTTTTAATTAAGCTCAGGTGCAAAAGAGCCACAACTAAGCGTGGGTTTACATCATTGAAGCGGTGAGACTCTATACGGCCACAAATACGTACTTTCTAACATTCAAGACGTGCACAGACGTAATTGAGCCTCAACTAAATGTACAATCCTTTTCCTAGAGCGCTGAGATTATGTGCGACGACAGATACGTCCTTTCTGTCTTTTTTGACGCGCAAAAATATAATAGAGATACCACAAGGCCTAAAATTACTCTTATGAAGCGCTGAGACGTTGTTCGACCAAAGATTCGTCCTTTCAATCTATCGAAACGTTCACATCCGCAATAGACCCACGACTAAGCGTACATTCACTTCATTTAAGCGCTGGTACGCGGTAAAACCATAGATACGTCTTTTCAATCCTTTGAGATGAGCTCGGACGCAAAAGAGCCACGACTAAGCGTGTGTTTACATCATTGAAGCGCTGAGACGCGGTGCGGCCACAAATACGTACTTACTATCATTTAAGACGTGCACAGACGTAATTAAGCCGCGATAAATGTATATTCATTTTCCTAGAGCGCTGAGATAATGAGCGACGACAGATACGTTCTTTCTGTCTTTTAAGACGCGCAAAGATGCAATAGAGATACAACAAAGCGTCTAATTACTCTCTTGAAGCGTTGAGACGTTGTACGACCATAGATACATCCTTCCAATCTATCGAAACGTCCACAACCACAATAGGGCCACGACTAAGCGTACATTCACTTAATTTAAGTGCTGGTACGCTGTTTAACCATAGATACGTCTTTTTAATCCTTTTAGTTGAGCTCGGACGCAAAAGAGCCACAACTAAGCGTGTGTTTACATCATTGAAGCACTGAGACGCGGTGCGGCCACAAATACGTACTTCCTATCATTCAAGACGTGCACAGACGTAATTGAGCCTCAACTAAATGTACAATCCTTTTCTTAGAGCGCTGAGATAATGTGCGACGACAGATACGTCCTTTCTGTCTTTTAAGACGCGCAAAGACGCAATAGAGATACAACAAAGCGTCTAATTACTCTCTTGAAGCGTTGAGACGTTGTACAACCATAGATACCTCCTTTCAATCTATCGAAACGTTCACAACCGCAATAGGCCACGACCAAGCGTTCATTCACTTCATTTTAGTGCCGGTACGCTGGACAACCACAAATACGTCTTTGTAACCCTTTATGATGAGCTCGGACGCAATACTGCCCCAACTAAGCGTGTGTTTACATCATTAGAGCGCTGAGACGCGGTGCGCCACAAATACGTACTTTCTATCAATCTAGACGTGCACAGACGTAATTGAGCTGCAACTAAATGTATAATCATTTTCCTAGAGCGCTGAGATAATGAGCGACGACAGGTACGACTTTCTGTCTTTTAAGACGAGTAAAGATGCATTAGAGATACAACAAAGCGTACAATTACTCTCTTGAAGCGTTGAGACGTTGTACGACCATATATACCTTCTTTTAATCTATTGAAACGTTCAAAACCGCAAAAGGGCCAATACAAAGCGTACATTAACTTCATTTAAGCGCTGGTACGCTGTACATAGTTACGTCTTTTCAATCCTTTAAGATGAGCTCGGACGCAAAAGAGCCACAACTAAGCGTGTGTTTACATCATTGCAGCGCTGAGACGCTGTGCGGCCACAAATACGTACTTTCTATCATTCAAGACGTGCACAGACGTAATTGAGCTGCAACTAATTGTATTATCATTTTCCTAGAGCGCTGAGATAATGAGCGACGACAGATACGTCCTTTCTGTATTTTAAGACGCGCAAAGATGCAATAGAGATACAACAAAGCGTCTAATTACTCTCTTGAAGCGTTGAGACGTTGTACAACCATAGATACCTCCTTTCAATCTATCGAAACGTTCACAACCGCAATAGGCCACGACCAAGCGTTCATTCACTTCATTTTAGTGCCGGTACGCTGGACAACCACAAATACGTCTTTGTAATCCTTTAAGATGCGCTCGGAAGCAAAAGAGCCACAACTAAGCGTGTGTTTACATCATTGAAGCGCTGAGACGCTGTGCGGCCACAAATATGTACTTTCTATCATTCTAGACGTGCACAGACGTACTCGAGCCGCAACTAAATGTACAATCATTCTCCTAGAGCGCTGAGGGAATGTGCGACGACAGATACGTAATTTCTGTCATTTAAGATGCGCACAGATGCAACAGAGATACAACAAAGCATATAATCACTCTGTTGAAGCGCTAAGACGTTGTACGAGCAAAGATACTTCCTTTTAATCTATAGAAACGTTCACAGCCGCAATAGGGTCAAAACTAAGCGTACATTTACTTCATTTAAGCGCTGGTATGCTGTATGACCACAGATACGTCTTTTCAATCCTTTTAGATGTGCTCCGACACAAACTAGCCACAACATAGCGAGTTTTGACATCATAAAGAGCGCTGAAACGCTGCACGGCTACAAATACGTACTTTCTGTCATTCGAGACGTGCACATACGTACTCGAGCCGCGACTAAATGTACAATTAATTTCCTAGAGTGCTGGGATTATGTGCGAGGATAGATACGTCCTTCCTGTCTTGAAAGACGCGCAAAGACGCAATAAAGATAAAGCAAAGCTTATAATCACTCTCTTGAAGCGCTGAGACGTTGTACGACCATAGATACTTCCTTTCAATCTATCAAATGTTTACAACCGCAATAGGGCCACGACTAAGCGTACATTTACTTCATTTAAGCGCTGGTCCGCTGTACGACCACCGACACGGCTTTTTAATCCTTCTAGATGTGCTCGGACGTAATAGAGGCACAACTTAGCGAGTGTTTACATCATTGAAGCGCTGAAACGCTGTGTGGCCACAAATACGTACTTTCTAACATTCAAGACGTGAGCCGCAACTTAAAGTACAATCATTCTCCTAGAGCGCTGAGATAATGTGCCGCAACTTAATGTACAATCATTCTCCTAGAGCGCTGAGGTAATGTGCGACGACAGATACGTCATTTCTGTCATTTAAGACGCGCACAGATGCAACAGAGATACAACAAAGCATATAATCACTCTGTTGAAGCGCTGAAACGTTGTACGACCATAGATACTTCCTTTCAATCCATCGAAACGTTCATAGCCGCAATAGGGCCACAACAAAGCGGACATTCGCTTCATTTAAGCGCTGGAACGCTGTATGACCACAGATACGTCTTTTCAATCCTTTTATATGTGCTTGGACACAAACTAGCCACAACAAAGCGAGTTTTGACATCATAAATAGCGCCGAAACGCTGCACGGCTACAAATACGTACTTTCTGTCATTCGAGACGTGCACAGACGTACTCGAGCCGCGACTAAATGTACAATTAATTTCCTAGAGTGCTGGGATGATGTGCGACGATAGATACGTCCTTCCTGCCTTGAAAGACGCGCAAAGACGCAATAAAGATAAAGCAAAGCTTATAATCACTCTCTTGAAGCGCTGAGACGTTGTACGACCATAGACACTTCCTTTCAATCTATCAAAACGTTCACAACCGAAATAGGGCCACGACTAAGCGTACATTCGCTTCATTTAAGCGCTTGTCCGCTGTACGAACACCGACACGGCTTTTTAATCCCTTTAGATGTGCTCGGACGCAATAGAGCCACGACTTAGCGAGTGTTTACATCATTGAAGCGCTGAAACGCTGTGTGGCCACAAATACGTACTTTCTAACATTCAAGACGTGAGCCGCAACTTAATGTACAATCATTCTCCTAGAGCGCTGAGGTAATGTGCGACGACAGATATGTCATTTCTGTCATTTAAGACGCGCACAGATGCAACAGAGATACAACCAAGCATATAATCACTCTGTTAATGCGCTGAAACGTTGTACGACCATAGATTCTTCCTTTCAATCTATCAAAACATTCACAGCCGCAAAGAGGCCACAACAAAGCGGACATTCGCTTCATTTAAGCGCAGGTACGCTGTACGACCACAGATACGTCTTTTCAATCCTTTTAGATGTGCTCGGATGCAATAGAGCCACAACTTAGCGAGTGTTTACACAATTGAAGCGCTGAGACGCTGTGTGGCCACAAATACGTACTTTCTGTCATTCAAAACGTGCACAGACGTACTCGAGCCGCAACTAAATGTACAATCATCTTCCTAGAGTGCTAAGATGATGTGCGACGATAGTTACGTCCTTTCTGTCTTGAAAGACGCGCAAAGATGCAATAGAGATACAATAAAACGTCTAATTTTTCTTTTAAAGCGCTGACACGTTGTACGACCATAGTCACTTTCTTTCAATCTATTGAAACGTTCACAACCGCAATAGGGCCACGACTAAGCGTACATTCACTTCATTAAGGCGCTGGTACGGTGTACGACCATAGATACGTCTTTTCAATGTTTTAAATTAACCTCGGGAATAGAAGAGCCACAACTAAACGTGCGTTTACATGATTGAAGCGCTGAGACGCTGCACGGCAACAAATACGTACTTTCTGTCATTTAGGATGTGCACAGACGTACTCGAGCTGCAACTAAATGTACAATCATTCTCCTAGATTGCTGAGATTATGTGCGACGACAGATACGTCCTTCCAGTCTTGGAAGACGGACAAAGATGCAATAGAGATACAATAAAGCGTTTAATTACTCTCTTGAAGCGCTGAGACGTTCTACGACCATAAATACTTACTTTCAATCTGTCGAAACGTTCACAGCCGTAATTGGGCCACGACTAAGCGTACATTCACTTCATTTAAACTCTGGTACGCTGTATGACTACAGACACGTCTTTTCAATCCTTTAGATGTGCTCGGACGCAAAAGCGCCACTACTTAGCGAGTGTTTACATCATTGAAGCGCTGAGACGCTGTACGGCCACAAATACGTACTTTCTGTCATTCAAGACGTGCACAGACGTACTCGAGCCGCAACTAAATGTACAAAAATTTTACTAGTGTGCTGGGATGATGTACGACGATAGATACGTCCTTTCTGTCTTGAAAGACGCGCACAGATGCAATAGAGACACAATAAAACGTTCAATTTCTCTTTTGAAGCGCTGAGACGTTGTACGACCATAGATACTTCCTTTCAATCTATCGAAACATTCACAACCGCAACTGGGCCACGACTAAGCGAACATTCACTTCATTTAAGCGCTGGTATGCTGTACGACCATAGATACGTATTTTCGATACTTTAAATCAAGCTTGGGCGCAAAAGAGCCACTACTTAGCGAGTGTTTAAATCATTGAAGCGCTGAGACGCTGTACGGCCACAAATACGTACTTTCTGTCATTCAAGGCGTGCACACACGTACTCGAGCCGCAACTAAATGTACAATCATTTTCCTAGAGCGCTAAGATTATGTGCGACGACAGATACGTCCTTCCTGTCTTGGAAGACGCGCAAAGATGCAATAGAGATACAATAAAGCGTAAATGACTCTCTTGAAGCGCTGAGACGTTGTACGACCATAAATACTTACTTTCAATCTATCGAAACGTTCACAGCCGTAATTGGGCCACCACTAAGCGTACATTCACTTCATATCAGCTATGGTACGCTGTATGACTGCAGACACGTCTTTTCAATCCTTTGGATGTGCTCGGACGCAAAAGCGCCACTATTTAGCGAGTGTTTACATCATTAAGAACGCTGAAACGCTGTACGGCCACAAAGACGTACTTTCTGTCATTCAAGACGTGCACAGACGTACTCGAGCTGCGACTAAGTGATCGATCATTTTTCTAGAGCGCTGAGATTATGTGCGACGACAGATACGTCCTCTCTGTCTTGGAAGACGCGCAAAGATGCAATAGAGATACAAAAAAGCGTATAATTACTCTCTTGAAGCGCTGAGATGTTGTACGACCATTAATACTTACTTTCAATCTATCGAAACGTTCACAGCCGTAATTGGGCCACAACTAAGCGTACATTCACTTCATTTAAGCTCTGGTACGCTGTATGACTACAGACACGTCTTTTCAATCCTTTAGAGGTGCTTGGACGCAAAAGCGCCACTACTTAGCGAGTGGTTACATCATTAAGAACGCTGAACGCTGTACGGCCACAAACACGAACGTTCTGTCATTCTAGACGTGCACAGACGAAATTGAGCTGCAAATAAATGTAAAATCATTTTCCTAGAGCGCTGAGATGATGTGCGACGATAGATACGTCCTTTCTGTCTTGAAAGACGCGCAAAGATGCAATAGAGATACAACAAAGCGTATTAATTACTATCTTAAGGCGCTGAGACGTTGTACGACAATAGCTACTTCCTTTCAATCTATCGAAAGGTTCACAACTGCGATAGGGCCACGACTAAGCGTGAATTTACTCTATTTAGGTGTTGGTGAACCATAGATACGTCTTTTTAATCCTTTTATATGTGCTCGGGCGCAAAAGGGTCACAACTAAGCGAGTGTTTACATCATTGAGAACGCTGAGACGCTGTACGGCCACAAATACGTACTTTCATTCATTCAAGACGTGCACAGACGTACTCGAGCCGCAATTAAATGTACAATCTTTTTAATAGAGCGCTGAAATGATGTGCGACGATAGATACGTCCTTTCCGTCTTGAAAGACGCGCAAAGATGCAATAGAGATACAACAAGGCGTCTGATTTCTCTCTTGAAGCGTTGAGACGTTGTACGACCATAGATACGTTCTTTCAATCTATCAAAACGTTCACTACCGAAATACGGCCACGTCTAAGCGTACATTCACTTCATTTAAGCGCTGGTACGCTGTACAACCATAGATACGTCTATTTAATCCTTTTAGATGTGCTCGGACGCAATAGAGCCACAACTTAATGAGTGTTTACATCATTGAAGCGCTGAGACGCTGTGCGGCCACAAATACGTACTTTCTATCACTCAAGACGTGCACAGACGTAATTGAGCTGCAACTAAATGTATAATCATATTCCTAGAGCGCTGAGATAATGTGCGACGACAGATACGTCCTTTCTGTCTTGAAAGACGCGCAAAGATGCAATAAAGATACAAGAAAGCGTCTAATTTCTCTCTTGAAGCGCTGAGACGTTGTACGACCATAGATACTTCTTTTCAATCTATCGAAACGTTCACAACCGCAACTGGGCCACAATAAAGCCTATATTCACTTCATTTAAGCGCTAGTACACTGTACGACTACAGATACGTCTTTTCAATCCTTATAATTTAGATCAGACGCAAAAGAGCCACAACTAAGCGTGTGTTTACATCATTGAAGCACTGAGACGCGGTGCGGCCACAAATACGTACTTCCTATCATTCAAGACGTGCACATACGTAATTGAGCTGCAACTAAATGTAAAGTCATTTTCCTAGAGCGCTGAAATAATGTGCGACGACAGATACGTCCTTTCTGTCTTTAAAGACGCGCACAGATGCAATAGAGATACAACAGAGCGTTTAATTACTCTCTTGAAGCCTTGAGACGTTGTACGACGATAGACACGTCCTTTCAATCTATCGAAACGCTCACAGCCGCAATAGGGCCACGACTAAGCGTACACTCACTTCATTTAAGCGCTGAAACACTAAACGACCACATGTACGTCTTTTCGATTCTTTCAGATGAGCACGGACGCAATAGAGCCACAACTTGGCGTGTGTTTACATCATTGAAGCGCTGAGACGCTGTACGGCCACAAATACATACTTTCTATCATTTAAGACGTGCACAGACGTACTCGAGCCGCAAGTCAATGTACAATCACTTTCTTGAGCGCTGAGAGGATGCGCGACGATAGATACGTCCTTTCTGTCATTTAAGGCGCGCACAGATGCAATAGAGATACAACAAAGTGTCTAATTACTCTCTTGAAGCGGTGAAACGTTGTACGATCATGAATACGTTCCTTCAATCTATCGAAATGTCCACAGCCGTAAGAGGGCCACAACTAAGCGTACATTCACTTCATTTAAGCGCTGGGACACTGTACGACCACAGATACGTCGTTCCAATCCTTTTAGATGAGCTCAGACGCAAATAAGCCACAACTAAGCGTGTGTTTACATCATTGAAGCGCTGAGACGCTCTCCAGCCACAAATGTGTACTTTCAATCATTCAAGACGTGCACGGTTGCAATCGAGCCGCAAAAACGTTAACAATCACTTTTCCAGAGCGCTGAGGTGATGTGCGACGACAGGTATGTCCTTTCTGTCTTGAAAGACGCGCACAGATGACATAGAGATAGAGCATAGCGTATAATTACTCTCTTGAAGCGCTGAGACGTTGTAGCAACCATAGATACGTTCTTTCAATCTATCGAAATGTTCACAGCCGTAAGAGGGCCACAACTAGGAGTACATTCACTTCATTTAAGCGCTGGTACGCTGGACGACCACAGATACGTCTTTTCGATTCTTTCAGATGAGCTCGGACACAAAAGAGCCTCAACTAAGCGTGTGTTTACATCATAGTAGCGCTGAGACGCTGTGCGGCCACAAATGCGTACTTTCAATCATTTAAGACGTGCACTGACGCAATCGAGCCGCAACAAAATGTACAATCACTTTTCTAAAGCGCTCAGATGATGTGCGACGATAGATACGTCCTTTCTGTCAAGAAAGACGCACACAGATGCAATAGAGATACAACCAAGCGTGTAATATCTCTCTTGAAGCGCTGACACTTTGTACGACCATAGACACTTCCATTTGATCTATTTAAACTCTCACAACCGCAATAGGGCCACAACGAATCGTACATTCACTTTATTTAAGCGCTGGTACGCTGTACGACCATAGATACGTCTTTGCAATCCTTTGAATTAAGCTCGGGCGCAAATGAGCCACAACTAAGCGTGTGTTTACATCATTGAAGCGCTGAGTCGCTATGCGGCTACAAATACGTACTTTGTATCATTCTAGACGTGCACAGACGTAATTGAGCTGCAACTAAATGTAAAATCATTTTCCTAGACCGCTGAGATAATGTGCGACGACAGATACGTCCTTTCTGTCTTGAAAGACGCGCACAGATGCAATAGAGATACAACAAAGCGTGTAATCACTCTGTTGAAGCGCTGAGACGTTTTATGACCATAGATACGGTCTTTCAATCTATGTAAACGTTCACAGCCGAAATTGCGCTACAACTAAGTGTACATTCACTTCATTTAAGCGCCGGAACGCTGTACGACCACAAATACGTCTTTTTAATCCCTTAGGATGAGCTCGGACGCAATAATGCCACTCCTCAGCGTGTGTTTACAACATTGAAGCGCTGAGACGCTGTGCGGCCACAAATAATTATTTTCTGTCATTCAAGACATCCACAGACGTAATTGAGCTGCAACTAAATGTACAATCACTTTTCTAGATCGCTGAGATGATGTGCGACGATAGATATGTTCTTTCTGTCTTGAAAGACGCGCAAAGATGCAATAGAAATACAACAAACGTGTAATCACTCTCTTGAAGAGCTAAGAAGTTTTATGACCATAGACACGTCCTTTTAATCTATCGAAACGTTCACGACCGCAATCGGGCCACGACTAAGCGTACGTTCACTTCATTTAAGCGCTGGTACGCTGTACGACCACAGATACGTCTTTTAAATCCCTTATGATGAGCTCGGACGCAATAAAGCCACTCCTAAGCGCGTGTACACATCATTGAAGCGCTGAGACGCTGTACGGCCACAAATGCGTACTTTCTGTCATTCAAGACATGCACAGACGTTCTAGAGCCGCAACTAGACGTACAATCACTTTCCTAAAGCGCTGAGAAAATGTGCGACGAGAGATACGTTCTTTTTGTCTTGAAAGACGCGCACAGATGCAATAGAGATACAACAAAGCGTCTAAATACTCTCTTGAAGCGCTGATACGCTGTACGACCATAGATACGTTCTTTCAATATTCACAACCGCAATAGGGCCACAACAAAGCTCACATTTACTTCATTTAAGCGCTGGTACGCTGTACGACCACAGATACGTCGTTTCAATCCTTTTAGATGAGCTCGGACGCAAAAGAGCCACAACTAAGCGTGTGTTTACATCATTGAAGCGCTGAGACGCTCTACGGCCACAAATGCGTACTTTCTATCATTCAAGACGTGCACTGATGCAATCGAGCCGCAAAATCGTTTACAATCACTTTTCCAGAGCGCTGAGAGGATGCGCGACGATAGATACGTCCTTTCTGTCATTTAAGGCGCGCACAGATGCAATAGAGATACAACAAAGCGTCTAAATACTCTCTTGAAGCGCTGATACGCTGTACGACCATAGATACGTTCTTTCAATATTCACAACCGCAATAGGGCCACAACAAAGCTCACATTTACTTCATTTAAGCGCTGGTACGCTGTACGACCACAGATACGTCGTTTCAATCCTTTTAGATGAGCTCGGACGCAAAAGAGCCACAACTAAGCGTGTGTTTACATCATTGAAGCGCTGAGACGCTCTACGGCCACAAATGCGTACTTTCTATCATTCAAGACGTGCACTGATGCAATCGAGCCGCAAAATCGTTTACAATCACTTTTCCAGAGCGCTGAGAGGATGCGCGACGATAGATACGTCCTTTCTGTCATTTAAGGCGCGCACAGATGCAATAGAGATACAACAAAGTGTCTAATTACTCTCTTGAAGCGGTGAGACGTTGTACGATCATGAATACGTTCTTTCAATCTATCGAAATGTCCATAGCCGCAATAGGGCCACGACTAAGCGTACATTCACTTCGTTAAAGCGCTGGGATGCTGTACGACCACAGATACGTCTTTTTAGTTCTTTTAGATGAGCTCGGACGCAAAAGAGCCAAACCTTAGTGTGTGTTTACATCATAGTAGCGCTGAGACGCTGTACGGCCACAAATACGTACTTTCTAGCATTCAAGACGTGCACAGACGAAATTGAGCCGCAACTAAATGTACAATCATTTTTCCAGAGAGCTGAGATAATGTGCGACGACAGATACGTCCTTTATGCCAATTAAGACATGCACAGATGCAATAGAGATACACAAAAGCGTCTAATTACTCTCTAGAAGCGCTGAGACGCTGTGCGGCCAAAATACAATCTTTCTGTCATTCAAGACGTGCACAGACGTTCGCGAGCCGCAATTAAATGTACAATCATTTTCATAGAGCGCTGAGATGATGTGCGACGATAGATGCGTCCTTTCTGTCATGAAAGACGCGCACAGATGCAATAGAGATACAACAAAGCGTGTAATCACTCTCTTGAAGCGCTGGGACGTTTTACGACCATAGATACGTCCTTTTAATCTATCGAAACGTTCCAAGCCGCAATAGGGCCACGACTAAGCGTACATTCACTTCATCTAAGCGCTGGTACGCTGTACGACCACAGATACGTCTATTCAATCCTTTTAGATGGGCTCGGACGCAATCAAGCCACTCTTAAGCGTATGTTTAGATCATTTAAGCGCTGAGACGCTGTGCGGCCAAAATACAATCTTTCTGTCATTCAAGACGTGCACATACGTAATTAAGCCGCAACTAAATGTACAATCACTTTTCTAGAGCGCTGAGATGATGTGCGACGATCGATACGTCCTTTCTGTCCTGAAAGACGCGCACAGATGCAATAGAGATACAACTAAGCGTGTAATCACTCTCTTGAAGCGCTGAGACGTTTTACGACCATAGATACGTTTTTTCAATCTATCGAAACGTTCACAGCCGCAATACAGCCACAACGAAGCGTACATTCACTTTATTTAAGCGCTGGTACGCTGTACGACCACAGATACGTCTTTTTAATCCTTTTAGATGAGCTCGGACGCAATAAAGCCACTCCTAACCGTGTGTCTACATCATTGAAGCGCTGAGACGCTGTGCGGCTACATATACGTAATTTCTGTCATTCTAGATGTGCACAGACGCACTCGAGCCGCAACTAAATGTACAATCATTTTTCTAGAGCGCTGAGACAATGTGCGACGACATTTGCGTCCTTTCTGTCATTTAAAACGCGCACAGATGCAATAGAGATACAACAAAGCGTCTAATTACTCTCTAGAAGCGCTGAGACGCTGTACGGCCACAAATGCGTTCTTTCTGTCATTCAAGACATGCACAGACGTTCTAAAGCCGCAACTAGACGTACAATCACTTTCCTAAAGCGCTGAGATGATGTGCGACGAGAGATACGTTCTTTCTGTCTTGAAAGACCCGCACAGATGCAATAGAGATACAACAAAGCGTCTAAATACTCTCTTGAAGCGCTGATACGCTGTACGACCATAGATACGTACTTTCAATATTCACAACCGCAATAGGGCCACAACGAAGCTCACATTTACTTCATTTAAGCGCTGGTACGCTGTACGACCACAGATACGTCGTATCAATCCTTTAAAATGAGCTCGGACGCAAAAGAGCCACAACTAAGTGTGTGTTTACATCATAGTAGCGCTTAGACGCTGTACGTCCACAAATACGAACTTTCTATCATTCAAGACGTGCACAGACGAAATTGAGCCGCAACTAAATGTACAATCGTTTTTCCAGAGAGATGAGATAATGTGCGACGACAGATACGTCCTTTCTGTCTTTTAAGACACGCACAGATGCAATAGAGATACACAAAAGCGTCTAATTACTCTCTAAAAGCGCTGAGACGCTGTACGGCCACAAATGCGTACTTTCTGTCATTCAAGACGTGCACAGACGTTCGCGAGCCGCAATTAAATGTACAATCATTTTCCTAGAGCGCTGAGATGATGTGCGACGATAGATGCGTCCTTTTTTGTCATGAAAGACGCGCACAGATGCAATAGAGATCCAACAAAGCGTGTAATCACTCTCTTGAAGCGCTGGGACGTTTTACGACCATAGATACGTCCTTTCAATCTATCGAAACGTTCCCAGCCGCAATAGGGCCACAACAAAGCGTACATTCACTTTAAGCGCTTGGACGCTGTACGACCACAGATACGTCTTTTTAATCCTTTTATATGAGCTAGGACGCAAAAGAGCCAAACCTAAGTGTGTGTTTACATCATAGTAGCGCTGAGACGCTGTACGGCCACAAATACGTACTTTCTATCATTCAAGACGTGCACAGACGAAATTGAGCCGCAACTAAATGTATAATCATTTTTCCAGAGAGCTGAGATAATGTGCGACGACAGACACGTCCTTTCTGTCATTTAAGACACGCATAGATGCAATAGAGATACACAAAAGCGTCCAATTACTCTCTAGAAGCGCTGAGACGCTGTGCGGCCACAATTACGTACTTTCTATCATTCAAGACGTGCACAGACGTTCGCGAGCCGCAATTAAAAGTACAATCATATATTCAGAGCGCTGAGATAATGTGCGACGACAGATACGTCCTTTCTGTCTTTTAAGACGCGCAAAGATGCAATAGAGATACACAAAGCGTATAATTACTCTCTTGAAGCGCAGAGACGTTGTAGCAACCATAGATACGTCCTTTTAATCTTTCGAAACGTTCACAGCCGTAAGTAGGCCACAACTAAGCGTACATTCACTTCATTCAAGCGCTGGTACTCTGTACGACCACAGATACGTCTTTTTAATCCTTTTAAATCAGCTCGGACGATATAAAGCCACTCCTAAGCGTATGTTTAGATCATTGAAGCGCTGAGATGCTGTGCGGCCACAAATACATACTTTCTGTCATTCATGACGTGCACAAACGTAATTGAGCTGCAACTAAATGTATAATCATTTTCCTAGAGCGCTGAGATGATGTGCGACGACAGATACGTCCTTTCTGTCTTTTAAGACGCGCAAAGATGCAATCGAGATACAACAAAGCGTATGATTTCTCTCTTGAAGCGTTTAGACGCTGTACGACCATAGATACATCCTTCCAATCTATGAAAACGTCCACAACCGCAATAGGGCCACGACTAAGCGTACATTCACTTCATTCGAGCGCTGGTACGCTGTACAACCATAGATACGTCTTTGCAATCCTTTTAGTTGAGCTCGGACGCAAAAGAGCCACAACTAAGCGTGTGTTTACATCAATGAAGCGCTGAGACGCTGTGCGGCCACAATTACGTACTTTCTATCATTCAAGACGTGCACAGACGTAATTGAGCCGCAATAAATGAACAATCATTTTCCTAAAGTGCTGAGATAATGTACGACGGCAGATATGTTTTTTTTTCTTTTAAGACACGCACAGATGCAATAGAGATACAACAAAACCTATAATTACTCTCTTGAAGCGTTAAGGCATCGTACGACCATAGATACGTCCTTTCAATCTCTCGAAACATTCACAACCGCAAAAGGGCCACGAATAAGCGTACATTCACTGCATTCGAGCGCTGGTACGCTGTACGATCATAGATACGTCTTTTCGATCCTTGCAGATAAGCTCGGACGCAAAAAAGCCACAACTAAGCGTGGTTTACATCATCGAAGCGCTGAGACGCTGTGCGGCCACAATTACGTGTATTCTATCATTTAAAGCGTGCACAGACGAAATTAAGCCGCAACTAAATGTACAATTATTTCTAGAGCGCTGAGATAACGTGCGACGACAGATACGTCCTTTCTGTCTTTTAAGACGCGCACAGATGCAATAGAGATACAACCCAGCGTATAATTACTCTCTTAAACCGTTGAGACATTGTACGACCATAGATACGTCCTTTCAATCTATCGAAACGTTCACAACCGCAATAAGGCCACGACTAAGCGTACATTCACTTCATTCGAGCGCTGGTACGCTGTACGACCATAGATACGTCTTTCATCCTTGCAGATAAGCTCGGACGCAAAAGAGCCACAACTAAGCGTGGTTTACATCATTGAAGCGCTGAGACGCTGTGCGGCCACAACTACGTATTTTCTATCATTTAAAACGTGCACAGACGTAATTGAGCCGCACTTAATGTATAATCATTTTCCTAGAGTGCTGAGATGATGTACGACGACAGATACGTCGTTTCTGTCTTTTAAGACACGCACAGATGCTTAAAATACAACAGAGCTTATAATTGCTTTCTTGAAGCGTTGAGCCGTTGTACGACACTAGATACGTCCTTTCAATCTCTCGAAACGTTCACAATTGCATCAGGGCCACGGCTAAGCGTACATTCACTTCATTCGAGCGCTGGTACGCTGTACGACCATAGATACGTCTTTTCGATCCTTGCAGATAAGCTCGGACGCAAAAGATCCACAACTAAGCGTTTTTTACATCATTAAGGCGCTGAGACGCTGTGCGGCCACAATTACGTACTTCTATCATTCAAGACGTGCACAGACGTAATTGAGCTGCAACCAGATGTATAATCATTTTCGTAGAGCGCTGAGATAATGTGCGACGACAGATACGTCGTTTCTGTCTTTTAAGACGCGAACAGATGCAATAGAGATACAACCAAGCGTATTATTAATATCTTGAAGTGCTGAGACGTTGTACGACACTAGATACGTCCTCTTAATCTATCAAAACGTTAACAACCGCAATAGGGCCAAGACTAAGCGTACACTTTCTTCAGTCAAGCGCTGGTACGCTGTACGACCATAGATACGTCTTTTCGATCCTTTTAGATGAGCTCGGACGCAAAAGAGCCACAACTAAGCGTGTGTTTACATCATTAAAGCGCTGAGACGCTGTGCGGCCACAATTACGTACTTTCTATCATTCAAGACGTGCACAGACGTGTTGAGCTGCAGCTAAATGTATAATAACTTTTCTAGAGCGCTGAGATAATGTGCGACGACAGATACGTCCTTTCTGTCTTTTAAGACACGCAAAGATGCATTTCAGATACAACAAAGCCTATTATTACTCTTTTGAAGCGTTGAGACGTTGTACGACACTAGATACGTCCTTTCAATCTATCGAAACGTTCACAACCGCAACAGGGCCACGACTAAGCGTACATTCACTTCATTCGAGCGCTGATACGCTGTACGACCATAGATACGTCTTTTCGATCCTTGCAGATGAGCTCGGACGCAAAAGAGCCACAACTAAGCGTGTGTTTACATCATTAAAGCGCTGAGACGCTGTGCGGCCACAATTACGTACTTTCTATCATTCAAGACGTGCACAGGCGTAATTGAGCCACAATAAATGTACAATCATCTTCCTAGAGTGCTGAGATAATGTACGACGACAGATATGTCCTTTCTGTCTTTTAAGACACGCACAGATGCAATAGAGATACAACAAAGCGTATAATTACTCTTCTGAAGCGTTGAGACATTGTACGACCATAGATACGTCCTTTCAATCTATCGAAACGTTTGCAACCGCAATAGGGCCACGACTAAGCGTACATTCACTTCATTCGAGCGCTGGTACGCTGTACGACCATAGATACGTCTTTTAATCCTTGCAGATGAGCTCGGACGCAAGAGAGCCACAACTAAGCGTGTGTTTACATCATTAAGGCGCTGAGACGCTGTGCGGCCACAATTACGTATTCTCTATCATTTAAAACGTGCACAGACGTAATTGAGTCGCAACTAAATGTACATTTATTTTCCTAGAGTGCTGACGACAACAGATACGTCCTTTCTTTCTTTTAAGATGCGCACAGATGCAATAGAGATACAACAAAGCCTATAATTACTCTCTTGAAGCGTTAGGACATTGTACGACCATAGATACGTCCTTTCAATCTATCGAAACGTTTGCAACCGCAATAGGGCCACGACTAAGCGTACATTCACTTCATTCAAGCGCTGGTACGCTGTACGACCATAGATACGTCTTTTCAATCCTTGCAGATAAGCTCGGACGCAAAAGAGCCACAACTAAGCGTTTTTTACATCATCGAAGAGCTGAGACGCTGTGCGGCCACAATTACGTATTCTCTATCATTCAAAACGTGCACAGACGTAATTGAGTCGCAGCCAAATGTACAATCATTTTCCTAGAGTGCTGAGATAATGTACGACGACAGATACGTCCTTTCTGTCTTTTAAGACACGCACAGATGCAATAGAGATACAACAAAGCCTATAATTACCCTTTTAAAGTGTTGAGACGTTGTTCGACACTAGATACGTCCTTCCAATCTATCGAAACGTTCACAACCGCAACAGGGCCACGACTAAGCGTACATTCACTTCATTCAAGCGCTGGTACGCTGTACGACCATAGATACGTCTTTTCAATCCTTGCAGATAAGCTCGGACGCAAAAGAGCCACAACTAAGCGTGTTTTACATCATTAAAGCGCTGAGACGCTGTGCGGCCACAATTACGTACTTTCTATTGTTCAAGACGTGCACAGACGTAATTGAGTCGCAACTAAATGTACAATCAATTTCCTAGAGTGCTGAGATAATGTACGACGACAGATATGTCCTTTCTGTCTTTTAAGACACGCACAGATGCAATAGAGATACAACAAAGCGTATAATTACTCTTTTGAAGCGTTGAGACGTTGTACGACACTAGATACGTCCTTTCAATCTATCGAAACGCTCACAACCGCAACAGGGCCACGACTAAGCGTACATTCACTTCATTCGAGCGCTGGTACGCTGTACGACCATAGATACGTCTTTTCAATCCTTGCAGATGAGCTCGGACGCAAAAGAGCCACAACTAAGCGTGTGTTTACATCATTAAAGCGCTGAGACGCTGTGCGGCCACAATTACGTACTTTCTATCATTCAAGACGTGCACAGGCGTAATTGAGCCGCAATAAATGTACAATCATTTTCCTAGAGTGCTGAGATAATGTACGACGACAGATACGTCCTTTCTGTCTTTTAAGACACGCACAGATGCAATAGAGATACAACAAAGCGTATAATTACTCTTTTAAAGCGTTGAGACATTGTACGACCATAGATACGTCCTTTCAATCTATCGAAACGTTTGCAACCGCAATAGGGCCACGACTAAGCGTACATTCACTTCATTCGAGCGCTGGTACGCTGTACGACCATAGATACGTCTTTTCGATCCTTGCAGATGAGCTCGGACGCAAAAGAGCCACAACTAAGCGTGTGTTTACATCATTAAGGCGCTGAGACGCTGTGCGGCCACAATTACGTACTTTCTATCATTCAAGACGTGCACAGACGTAATTGAGTCGCAACTAAATGTACAATCATTTCCTAGAGCGCTAAGATAATGTGCGACGACAGATACGTCCTTTCTGTCTTTTAAGACACGCACAGATGCAATAGTGATACAACAAAGCGTATAATTACTCTTTTGAAGCGTTGAGACGTTGTACGACCATAGATACGTCCTTTCAATCTATCGAAACGTTTGCAACCGCAAAAGGGCCACGACTAAGCGTACATTCACTTCATTCGAGCGCTGGTACGCTGTACGACCATAGATACGTCTTTTCGATCCTTGCAGATGAGCTCGGACGCAAAAGAGCCACAACTAAGCGTGTGTTTACATCATTGAGGCGCTGAGACGCTGTGCGGCCACAATTACGTACTTTCTATCATTCAAGACGTGCACAGACGTAATTGAGTCGCAACTAAATGTACAATCAATTTCCTAGAGTGCTAGATAATGTACGACGACAGATACGTCCTTTCTGTCTTTTAAGACACGCACAGATGCATTAGTGATACAACAAAGCGTATAATTACTCTTTTGAAGCGTTGAGACGTTGTACGACCAAAGATACGTCCTTTCAATCTATCGAAACGTTCACAACCGCAACAGGGCCACGACTAAGCGTACATTCACTTCATTCGAGCGCTGGTACGCTGTACGACCATAGATACGTCTTTTCGATCCTTGCAGATGAGCTCGGACGCAAAAGAGCCACAACTAAGCTGTCATTACGTATTCTCTATCATTCAAACGTGCACAGACGTAATTGAGCCGCAATAAATGTACAATCATCTTCCTAGAGTGCTGAGATAATGTACGACGACAGATATGTCCTTTCTGTCTTTTAAGACACGCACAGATGCAATAGAGATACAACAAAGCGTATAATTACTCTTTTGAAGCGTTGAGACGTTGTACGACACTAGATACGTCCTTTCAATCTATCGAAACGTTTGCAACCGCAATAGGGCCACGACTAAGCGTACATTCACTTAATTCGAGCGCTGGTACGCTGTACGACCATAGATACGTCTTTTCGATCCTTGCAGATAAGCTCGGACGCAAGAGAGCCACAACTAAGCGTGTGTTTACATCATTAAGGCGCTGAGACGCTGTGCGGCCACAATTACGTACTTTCTATCATTCAAGACGTGCACAGACGTAATTGAGTTGCAATAAATGTACAATCATTTTCCTAGAGTGCTGAGATAATGTACGACGACAGATATGTCCTTTCTGTCTTTTAAGACACGCACAGATGCAATAGAGATACAACAGAGCGTATAATTACTCTTTGAAGCGTTGAGACGTTGTACGACACTAGATACGTCCTTTCAATCTATCGAAACGTTCACAACCGCAACAGGGCCACGACTAAGCGTACATTCACTTCATTCGAGCGCTGGTACGCTGTACGACCATAGATACGTCTTTTCGATCCTTGCAGATGAGCTCGGACGCAAAAGAGCCACAACTAAGCGTGTGTTTACATCATTAAAGCGCTGAGACGCTGTGCGGCCACAATTACGTACTTTCTATCATTCAAGACGTGCACAGGCGTAATTGAGCCGCAATAAATGTACAATCATCTTCCTAGAGTGCTGAGATAATGTACGACGACAGATATGTCCTTTCTGTCTTTTAAGACACGCACAGATGCAATAGAGATACAACAAAGCGTATAATTACTCTTTTGAAGCGTTGAGACGTTGTACGACACTAGATACGTCCTTTCAATCTATCGAAACGTTCACAACCGCAACAGGGCCACGACTAAGCGTACATTCACTTCATTCGAGCGCTGGTACGCTGTACGACCATAGATACGTCTTTTCGATCCTTGCAGATGAGCTCGGACGCAAAGAGCCACAACTAAGCGTGTGTTTACATCATTAAGCGCTGAGACGCTGTGCGGCCACAATTACGTACTTTCTATCATTCAAGACGTGCACAGACGTAATTGAGTCGCAATAAATGTACAATCATTTTCCTAGAGTGCTGAGATAATGTACGACGACAGATTGTCCTTTCTGTCTTTTAAGACACGCACAGATGCATTAGTGATACAACAAAGCGTATAATTACTCTTTGAAGCGTTGAGACGTTGTACGACACATAGATACGTCCTTTCAATCTATCGAAACGTTCACAACCGCAACAGGGCCACGACTAAGCGTACATTCACTTCATTCGAGCGCTGGTACGCTGTACGACCATAGATACGTCTTTTCGATCCTTGCAGATGAGCTCGGACGCAAAGAGCCACAACTAAGCGTGTGTTTACATCATTAAAGCGCTGAGACGCTGTGCGGCCACAATTACGTACTTTCTATCATTCAAGACGTGCACAGACGTAATTGAGTCGCAATAAATGTACAATCATTTTCCTAGAGTGCTGAGATAATGTACGACGACAGATACGTCCTTTCTGTCTTTTAAGACACGCACAGATGCATTAGTGATACAACAAAGCGTATAATTACTCTTTTGAAGCGTTGAGACGTTGTACGACACTAGATACGTCCTTTCAATCTATCGAAACGTTCACAACCGCAACAGGGCCACGACTAAGCGTACATTCACTTCATTCGAGCGCTGGTACGCTGTACGACCATAGATACGTCTTTTCGATCCTTGCAGATGAGCTCGGACGCAAAAGAGCCACAACTAAGCGTGTGTTTACATCATTAAAGCGCTGAGACGCTGTGCGGCCACAATTACGTACTTTCTATCATTCAAGACGTGCACAGACGTAATTGAGTTGCAACTAAATGTAAATCATTTTCCTAGAGTGCTGAGATAATGTACGACGACAGATACGTCCTTTCTGTCTTTTAAGACACGCACAGATGCATTAGTGATACAACAAAGCGTATAATTACTCTTTTGAAGCGTTGAGACGTTGTACGACACTAGATACGTCCTTTCAATCTATCGAAACGTTCACAACCGCAACAGGGCCACGACTAAGCGTACATTCACTTCATTCGAGCGCTGGTACGCTGTACGACCATAGATACGTCTTTTCGATCCTTGCAGATGAGCTCGGACGCAAAAGAGCCACAACTAAGCGTGTGTTTACATCATTAAAGCGCTGAGACGCTGTGCGGCCACAATTACGTACTTTCTATCATTCAAGACGTGCACAGACGTAATTGAGCTGCAGCCAAATGTATAATCATTTTCCTAGAGTGCTGAGATAATGTACGACGACAGATACGTCCTTTCTGTCTTTTAAGACACGCACAGATGCAATAGAGATACAACAAAGCGTATAATTACTCTTTTGAAGCGTTGAGACGTTGTACGACACTAGATACGTCCTTTCAATCTATCGAAACGTTCACAACCGCAACAGGGCCACGACTAAGCGTACATTCACTTCATTCGAGCGCTGGTACGCTTTACGACCATAGATACGTCTTTTTGATTCCTTGCAGATGAGCTCGGACGCAAAAGAGCCACAACTAAGCGTGTGTTTACATCATAAAAGCTCGAGACGCTGTGCGGCCACAATTACGTACTTTCTATCATTCAAGACGTGCACAGACGTAATTGAGTTGCAATAAATGTAAATCATTTTCCTAGAGTGCTGAGATAATGTACGACGACAGATACGTCCTTTCTGTCTTTTAAGACACGCACAGATGCATAGTGATACAACAAAGCGTATAATTACTCTTTTGAAGCGTTGAGACGTTGTACGACACTAGATACGTCCTTTCAATCTATCGAAACGTTCACAACCGCAACAGGGCCACGACTAAGCGTACATTCACTTCATTCGAGCGCTGGTACGCTGTACGACCATAGATACGTCTTTTCGATCCTTGCAGATGAGCTCGGACGCAAAAGAGCCACAACTAAGCGTGTGTTTACATCATTAAAGCGCTGAGACGCTGTGCGGCCACAATTACGTACTTTCTATCATTCAAGACGTGCACAGACGTAATTGAGTCGCAATAAATGTACAATCATTTTCCTAGAGTGCTGAGATAATGTACGACGACAGATACGTCCTTTCTGTCTTTTAAGACACGCACAGATGCATTAGTGATACAACAAAGCGTATAATTACTCTTTTGAAGCGTTGAGACGTTGTACGACACTAGATACGTCCTTTCAATCTATCGAAACGTTCACAACCGCAACAGGGCCACGACTAAGCGTACATTCACTTCATTCGAGCGCTGGTACGCTGTACGACCATAGATACGTCTTTTCGATCCTTGCAGATGAGCTCGGACGCAAAAGAGCCACAACTAAGCGTGTGTTTACATCATTAAGCGCTGAGACGCTGTGCGGCCACAATTACGTACTTTCTATCATTCAAGACGTGCACAGACGTAATTGAGTCGCAATAAATGTAAATCATTTTCCTAGAGCGCTGAGATAATGTGCGACGACAGATACGTCCTTTCTGTCTTTTAAGACACGCACAGATGCATTAGAGATACAACAAAGCGTATAATTACTCTTTTGAAGCGTTGAGACGTTGTACGACACTAGATACGTCCTTTCAATCTATCGAAACGTTCACAACCGCAACAGGGCCACGACTAAGCGTACATTCACTTCATTCGAGCGCTGGTACGCTGTACGACCATAGATACGTCTTTTCGATCCTTGCAGATGAGCTCGGACGCAAAAGAGCCACAACTAAGCGTGTGTTTACATCATTAAAGCGCTGAGACGCTGTGCGGCCACAATTACGTACTTTCTATCATTCAAGACGTGCACAGACGTAATTGAGCGCAATAAATGTACAATCATTTTCCTAGAGTGCTGAGATAATGTACGACGACAGATACGTCCTTTCTGTCTTTTAAGACACGCACAGATGCAATAGTGATACAACAAAGCGTATAATTACTCTTTTGAAGCGTTGAGACGTTGTACGACACTAGATACGTCCTTTCAATCTATCGAAACGTTCACAACCGCAACAGGGCCACGACTAAGCGTACATTCACTTCATTCGAGCGCTGGTACGCTGTACGACCATAGATACGTCTTTTCGATCCTTGCAGATGAGCTCGGACGCAAAAGAGCCACAACTAAGCGTGTGTTTACATCATTAAAGCGCTGAGACGCTGTGCGGCCACAATTACGTACTTTCTATCATTCAAGACGTGCACAGACGTAATTGAGTCGCAATAAATGTAAATCATTTTCCTAGAGTGCTGAGATAATGTACGACGACAGATACGTCCTTTCTGTCTTTTAAGACACGCACAGATGCATTAGTGATACAACAAAGCGTATAATTACTCTTTTGAAGCGTTGAGACGTTGTACGACACTAGATACGTCCTTTCAATCTATCGAAACGTTCACAACCGCAACAGGGCCACGACTAAGCGTACATTCACTTCATTCGAGCGCTGGTACGCTGTACGACCATAGATACGTCTTTTCGATCCTTGCAGATGAGCTCGGACGCAAAAGAGCCACAACTAAGCGTGTGTTTACATCATTAAAGCGCTGAGACGCTGTGCGGCCACAATTACGTACTTTCTATCATTCAAGACGTGCACAGACGTAATTGAGTCGCAATAAATGTAAATCATTTTCCTAGAGTGCTGAGATAATGTACGACGACAGATACGTCCTTTCTGTCTTTTAAGACACGCACAGATGCATTAGAGATACAACAAAGCGTATAATTACTCTTTTGAAGCGTTGAGACGTTGTACGACACTAGATACGTCCTTTCAATCTATCGAAACGTTCACAACCGCAACAGGGCCACGACTAAGCGTACATTCACTTCATTCGAGCGCTGGTACGCTGTACGACCATAGATACGTCTTTTCGATCCTTGCAGATGAGCTCGGACGCAAAAGAGCCACAACTAAGCGTGTGTTTACATCATTAAAGCGCTGAGACGCTGTGCGGCCACAATTACGTACTTTCTATCATTCAAGACGTGCACAGACGTAATTGAGTCGCAATAAATGTAAATCATTTTCCTAGAGTGCTGAGATAATGTACGACGACAGATACGTCCTTTCTGTCTTTTAAGACACGCACAGATGCATTAGTGATACAACAAAGCGTATAATTACTCTTTTGAAGCGTTGAGACGTTGTACGACACTAGATACGTCCTTTCAATCTATCGAAACGTTCACAACCGCAACAGGGCCACGACTAAGCGTACATTCACTTCATTCGAGCGCTGGTACGCTGTACGACCATAGATACGTCTTTTCGATCCTTGCAGATGAGCTCGGACGCAAAAGAGCCACAACTAAGCGTGTGTTTACATCATTAAAGCGCTGAGACGCTGTGCGGCCACAATTACGTACTTTCTATCATTCAAGACGTGCACAGACGTAATTGAGTCGCAATAAATGTACAATCATTTTCCTAGAGTGCTGAGATAATGTACGACGACAGATACGTCCTTTCTGTCTTTTAAGACACGCACAGATGCGATACAACAAAGCGTATAATTACTCTTTTGAAGCGTTGAGACGTTGTACGACACTAGATACGTCCTTTCAATCTATCGAAACGTTCACAACCGCAACAGGGCCACGACTAAGCGTACATTCACTTCATTCGAGCGCTGGTACGCTGTACGACCATAGATACGTCTTTTCGATCCTTGCAGATGAGCTCGGACGCAAAAGAGCCACAACTAAGCGTGTGTTTACATCATTAAAGCGCTGAGACGCTGTGCGGCCACAATTACGTACTTTCTATCATTCAAGACGTGCACAGACGTAATTGAGCGCAATAAATGTACAATCATTTTCCTAGAGTGCTGAGATAATGTACGACGACAGATACGTCCTTTCTGTCTTTTAAGACACGCACAGATGCATTAGTGATACAACAAAGCGTATAATTACTCTTTTGAAGCGTTGAGACGTTGTACGACACTAGATACGTCCTTTCAATCTATCGAAACGTTCACAACCGCAACAGGGCCACGACTAAGCGTACATTCACTTCATTCGAGCGCTGGTACGCTGTACGACCATAGATACGTCTTTTCGATCCTTGCAGATGAGCTCGGACGCAAAAGAGCCACAACTAAGCGTGTGTTTACATCATTAAAGCGCTGAGACGCTGTGCGGCCACAATTACGTACTTTCTATCATTCAAGACGTGCACAGACGTAATTGAGCGCAATAAATGTACAATCATTTTCCTAGAGTGCTGAGATAATGTACGACGACAGATACGTCCTTTCTGTCTTTTAAGACACGCACAGATGCATTAGTGATACAACAAAGCGTATAATTACTCTTTTGAAGCGTTGAGACGTTGTACGACACTAGATACGTCCTTTCAATCTATCGAAACGTTCACAACCGCAACAGGGCCACGACTAAGCGTACATTCACTTCATTCGAGCGCTGGTACGCTGTACGACCATAGATACGTCTTTTCGATCCTTGCAGATGAGCTCGGACGCAAAAGAGCCACAACTAAGCGTGTGTTTACATCATTAAAGCGCTGAGACGCTGTGCGGCCACAATTACGTACTTTCTATCATTCAAGACGTGCACAGACGTAATTGAGTCGCAATAAATGTACAATCATTTTCCTAGAGTGCTGAGATAATGTACGACGACAGATACGTCCTTTCTGTCTTTTAAGACACGCACAGATGCATTAGTGATCGACAAAGCGTATAATTACTCTTTTGAAGCGTTGAGACGTTGTACGACACTAGATACGTCCTTTCAATCTATCGAAACGTTCACAACCGCAACAGGGCCACGACTAAGCGTACATTCACTTCATTCGAGCGCTGGTACGCTGTACGACCATAGATACGTCTTTTCGATCCTTGCAGATGAGCTCGGACGCAAAAGAGCCACAACTAAGCGTGTGTTTACATCATTAAAGCGCTGAGACGCTGTGCGGCCACAATTACGTACTTTCTATCATTCAAGACGTGCACAGACGTAATTGAGCGCAATAAATGTACAATCATTTTCCTAGAGTGCTGAGATAATGTACGACGACAGATACGTCCTTTCTGTCTTTTAAGACACGCACAGATGCATTAGTGATACAACAAAGCGTATAATTACTCTTTTGAAGCGTTGAGACGTTGTACGACACTAGATACGTCCTTTCAATCTATCGAAACGTTCACAACCGCAACAGGGCCACGACTAAGCGTACATTCACTTCATTCGAGCGCTGGTACGCTGTACGACCATAGATACGTCTTTTCGATCCTTGCAGATGAGCTCGGACGCAAAAGAGCCACAACTAAGCGTGTGTTTACATCATTAAAGCGCTGAGACGCTGTGCGGCCACAATTACGTACTTTCTATCATTCAAGACGTGCACAGACGTAATTGAGCCGCAATAAATGTACAATCATTTTCCTAGAGTGCTGAGATAATGTACGACGACAGATACGTCCTTTCTGTCTTTTAAGACACGCACAGATGCATTAGTGATACAACAAAGCGTATAATTACTCTTTTGAAGCGTTGAGACGTTGTACGACACTAGATACGTCCTTTCAATCTATCGAAACGTTCACAACCGCAACAGGGCCACGACTAAGCGTACATTCACTTCATTCGAGCGCTGGTACGCTGTACGACCATAGATACGTCTTTTCGATCCTTGCAGATGAGCTCGGACGCAAAAGAGCCACAACTAAGCGTGTGTTTACATCATTAAAGCGCTGAGACGCTGTGCGGCCACAATTACGTACTTTCTATCATTCAAGACGTGCACAGACGTAATTGAGTCGCAATAAATGTACAATCATTTTCCTAGAGTGCTGAGATAATGTACGACGACAGATACGTCCTTTCTGTCTTTTAAGACACGCACAGATGCATTAGTGATACAACAAAGCGTATAATTACTCTTTTGAAGCGTTGAGACGTTGTACGACACTAGATACGTCCTTTCAATCTATCGAAACGTTCACAACCGCAACAGGGCCACGACTAAGCGTACATTCACTTCATTCGAGCGCTGGTACGCTGTACGACCATAGATACGTCTTTTCGATCCTTGCAGATGAGCTCGGACGCAAAAGAGCCACAACTAAGCGTGTGTTTACATCATTAAAGCGCTGAGACGCTGTGCGGCCACAATTACGTACTTTCTATCATTCAAGACGTGCACAGACGTAATTGAGTCGCAATAAATGTACAATCATTTTCCTAGAGTGCTGAGATAATGTACGACGACAGATACGTCCTTTCTGTCTTTTAAGACACGCACAGATGCATTAGTGATACAACAAAGCGTATAATTACTCTTTTGAAGCGTTGAGACGTTGTACGACACTAGATACGTCCTTTCAATCTATCGAAACGTTCACAACCGCAACAGGGCCACGACTAAGCGTACATTCACTTCATTCGAGCGCTGGTACGCTGTACGACCATAGATACGTCTTTTCGATCCTTGCAGATGAGCTCGGACGCAAAAGAGCCACAACTAAGCGTGTGTTTACATCATTAAAGCGCTGAGACGCTGTGCGGCCACAATTACGTACTTTCTATCATTCAAGACGTGCACAGACGTAATTGAGCGCAATAAATGTACAATCATTTTCCTAGAGTGCTGAGATAATGTACGACGACAGATACGTCCTTTCTGTCTTTTAAGACACGCACAGATGCATTAGTGATACAACAAAGCGTATAATTACTCTTTTGAAGCGTTGAGACGTTGTACGACACTAGATACGTCCTTTCAATCTATCGAAACGTTCACAACCGCAACAGGGCCACGACTAAGCGTACATTCACTTCATTCGAGCGCTGGTACGCTGTACGACCATAGATACGTCTTTTCGATCCTTGCAGATGAGCTCGGACGCAAAAGAGCCACAACTAAGCGTGTGTTTACATCATTAAAGCGCTGAGACGCTGTGCGGCCACAATTACGTACTTTCTATCATTCAAGACGTGCACAGACGTAATTGAGCGCAATAAATGTAAATCATTTTCCTAGAGTGCTGAGATAATGTACGACGACAGATACGTCCTTTCTGTCTTTTAAGACACGCACAGATGCAATAGAGATACAACAAAGCGTATAATTACTCTTTTGAAGCGTTGAGACGTTGTACGACACTAGATACGTCCTTTCAATCTATCGAAACGTTCACAACCGCAACAGGGCCACGACTAAGCGTACATTCACTTCATTCGAGCGCTGGTACGCTGTACGACCATAGATACGTCTTTTCGATCCTTGCAGATGAGCTCGGACGCAAAAGAGCCACAACTAAGCGTGTGTTTACATCATTAAAGCGCTGAGACGCTGTGCGGCCACAATTACGTACTTTCTATCATTCAAGACGTGCACAGACGTAATTGAGTTGCAATAAATGTAAATCATTTTCCTAGAGTGCTGAGATAATGTACGACGACAGATACGTCCTTTCTGTCTTTTAAGACACGCACAGATGCATTAGTGATACAACAAAGCGTATAATTACTCTTTTGAAGCGTTGAGACGTTGTACGACACTAGATACGTCCTTTCAATCTATCGAAACGTTCACAACCGCAACAGGGCCACGACTAAGCGTACATTCACTTCATTCGAGCGCTGGTACGCTGTACGACCATAGATACGTCTTTTCGATCCTTGCAGATGAGCTCGGACGCAAAAGAGCCACAACTAAGCGTGTGTTTACATCATTAAAGCGCTGAGACGCTGTGCGGCCACAATTACGTACTTTCTATCATTCAAGACGTGCACAGACGTAATTGAGTCGCAATAAATGTACAATCATTTTCCTAGAGTGCTGAGATAATGTACGACGACAGATACGTCCTTTCTGTCTTTTAAGACACGCACAGATGCATTAGTGATACAACAAAGCGTATAATTACTCTTTTGAAGCGTTGAGACGTTGTACGACACTAGATACGTCCTTTCAATCTATCGAAACGTTCACAACCGCAACAGGGCCACGACTAAGCGTACATTCACTTCATTCGAGCGCTGGTACGCTGTACGACCATAGATACGTCTTTTCGATCCTTGCAGATGAGCTCGGACGCAAAAGAGCCACAACTAAGCGTGTGTTTACATCATTAAAGCGCTGAGACGCTGTGCGGCCACAATTACGTACTTTCTATCATTCAAGACGTGCACAGACGTAATTGAGTCGCAATAAATGTAAATCATTTTCCTAGAGTGCTGAGATAATGTACGACGACAGATACGTCCTTTCTGTCTTTTAAGACACGCACAGATGCATTAGTGATACAACAAAGCGTATAATTACTCTTTTGAAGCGTTGAGACGTTGTACGACACTAGATACGTCCTTTCAATCTATCGAAACGTTCACAACCGCAACAGGGCCACGACTAAGCGTACATTCACTTCATTCGAGCGCTGGTACGCTGTACGACCATAGATACGTCTTTTCGATCCTTGCAGATGAGCTCGGACGCAAAAGAGCCACAACTAAGCGTGTGTTTACATCATTAAAGCGCTGAGACGCTGTGCGGCCACAATTACGTACTTTCTATCATTCAAGACGTGCACAGACGTAATTGAGTCGCAATAAATGTAAATCATTTTCCTAGAGTGCTGAGATAATGTACGACGACAGATACGTCCTTTCTGTCTTTTAAGACACGCACAGATGCATTAGTGATACAACAAAGCGTATAATTACTCTTTTGAAGCGTTGAGACGTTGTACGACACTAGATACGTCCTTTCAATCTATCGAAACGTTCACAACCGCAACAGGGCCACGACTAAGCGTACATTCACTTCATTCGAGCGCTGGTACGCTGTACGACCATAGATACGTCTTTTCGATCCTTGCAGATGAGCTCGGACGCAAAAGAGCCACAACTAAGCGTGTGTTTACATCATTAAAGCGCTGAGACGCTGTGCGGCCACAATTACGTACTTTCTATCATTCAAGACGTGCACAGACGTAATTGAGTCGCAATAAATGTAAATCATTTTCCTAGAGTGCTGAGATAATGTACGACGACAGATACGTCCTTTCTGTCTTTTAAGACACGCACAGATGCATTAGTGATACAACAAAGCGTATAATTACTCTTTTGAAGCGTTGAGACGTTGTACGACACTAGATACGTCCTTTCAATCTATCGAAACGTTCACAACCGCAACAGGGCCACGACTAAGCGTACATTCACTTCATTCGAGCGCTGGTACGCTGTACGACCATAGATACGTCTTTTCGATCCTTGCAGATGAGCTCGGACGCAAAAGAGCCACAACTAAGCGTGTGTTTACATCATTAAAGCGCTGAGACGCTGTGCGGCCACAATTACGTACTTTCTATCATTCAAGACGTGCACAGACGTAATTGAGTCGCAATAAATGTAAATCATTTTCCTAGAGTGCTGAGATAATGTACGACGACAGATACGTCCTTTCTGTCTTTTAAGACACGCACAGATGCATTAGTGATACAACAAAGCGTATAATTACTCTTTTGAAGCGTTGAGACGTTGTACGACACTAGATACGTCCTTTCAATCTATCGAAACGTTCACAACCGCAACAGGGCCACGACTAAGCGTACATTCACTTCATTCGAGCGCTGGTACGCTGTACGACCATAGATACGTCTTTTCGATCCTTGCAGATGAGCTCGGACGCAAAAGAGCCACAACTAAGCGTGTGTTTACATCATTAAAGCGCTGAGACGCTGTGCGGCCACAATTACGTACTTTCTATCATTCAAGACGTGCACAGACGTAATTGAGTCGCAATAAATGTAAATCATTTTCCTAGAGTGCTGAGATAATGTACGACGACAGATACGTCCTTTCTGTCTTTTAAGACACGCACAGATGCATTAGTGATACAACAAAGCGTATAATTACTCTTTTGAAGCGTTGAGACGTTGTACGACACTAGATACGTCCTTTCAATCTATCGAAACGTTCACAACCGCAACAGGGCCACGACTAAGCGTACATTCACTTCATTCGAGCGCTGGTACGCTGTACGACCATAGATACGTCTTTTCGATCCTTGCAGATGAGCTCGGACGCAAAAGAGCCACAACTAAGCGTGTGTTTACATCATTAAAGCGCTGAGACGCTGTGCGGCCACAATTACGTACTTTCTATCATTCAAGACGTGCACAGACGTAATTGAGTCGCAATAAATGTACAATCATTTTCCTAGAGTGCTGAGATAATGTACGACGACAGATACGTCCTTTCTGTCTTTTAAGACACGCACAGATGCATTAGTGATACAACAAAGCGTATAATTACTCTTTTGAAGCGTTGAGACGTTGTACGACACTAGATACGTCCTTTCAATCTATCGAAACGTTCACAACCGCAACAGGGCCACGACTAAGCGTACATTCACTTCATTCGAGCGCTGGTACGCTGTACGACCATAGATACGTCTTTTCGATCCTTGCAGATGAGCTCGGACGCAAAAGAGCCACAACTAAGCGTGTGTTTACATCATTAAAGCGCTGAGACGCTGTGCGGCCACAATTACGTACTTTCTATCATTCAAGACGTGCACAGACGTAATTGAGTCGCAATAAATGTAAATCATTTTCCTAGAGTGCTGAGATAATGTACGACGACAGATACGTCCTTTCTGTCTTTTAAGACACGCACAGATGCATTAGTGATACAACAAAGCGTATAATTACTCTTTTGAAGCGTTGAGACGTTGTACGACACTAGATACGTCCTTTCAATCTATCGAAACGTTCACAACCGCAACAGGGCCACGACTAAGCGTACATTCACTTCATTCGAGCGCTGGTACGCTGTACGACCATAGATACGTCTTTTCGATCCTTGCAGATGAGCTCGGACGCAAAAGAGCCACAACTAAGCGTGTGTTTACATCATTAAAGCGCTGAGACGCTGTGCGGCCACAATTACGTACTTTCTATCATTCAAGACGTGCACAGACGTAATTGAGCTGCAACTAAATGTACAATCATTTTCCTAGAGTGCTGAGATAATGTACGACGACAGATACGTCCTTTCTGTCTTTTAAGACACGCACAGATGCATTAGTGATACAACAAAGCGTATAATTACTCTTTTGAAGCGTTGAGACGTTGTACGACACTAGATACGTCCTTTCAATCTATCGAAACGTTCACAACCGCAACAGGGCCACGACTAAGCGTACATTCACTTCATTCGAGCGCTGGTACGCTGTACGACCATAGATACGTCTTTTCGATCCTTGCAGATGAGCTCGGACGCAAAAGAGCCACAACTAAGCGTGTGTTTACATCATTAAAGCGCTGAGACGCTGTGCGGCCACAATTACGTACTTTCTATCATTCAAGACGTGCACAGACGTAATTGAGTCGCAATAAATGTACAATCATTTTCCTAGAGTGCTGAGATAATGTACGACGACAGATACGTCCTTTCTGTCTTTTAAGACACGCACAGATGCATTAGTGATACAACAAAGCGTATAATTACTCTTTTGAAGCGTTGAGACGTTGTACGACACTAGATACGTCCTTTCAATCTATCGAAACGTTCACAACCGCAACAGGGCCACGACTAAGCGTACATTCACTTCATTCGAGCGCTGGTACGCTGTACGACCATAGATACGTCTTTTCGATCCTTGCAGATGAGCTCGGACGCAAAAGAGCCACAACTAAGCGTGTGTTTACATCATTAAAGCGCTGAGACGCTGTGCGGCCACAATTACGTACTTTCTATCATTCAAGACGTGCACAGACGTAATTGAGTCGCAATAAATGTACAATCATTTTCCTAGAGTGCTGAGATAATGTACGACGACAGATACGTCCTTTCTGTCTTTTAAGACACGCACAGATGCATTAGTGATACAACAAAGCGTATAATTACTCTTTTGAAGCGTTGAGACGTTGTACGACACTAGATACGTCCTTTCAATCTATCGAAACGTTCACAACCGCAACAGGGCCACGACTAAGCGTACATTCACTTCATTCGAGCGCTGGTACGCTGTACGACCATAGATACGTCTTTTCGATCCTTGCAGATGAGCTCGGACGCAAAAGAGCCACAACTAAGCGTGTGTTTACATCATTAAAGCGCTGAGACGCTGTGCGGCCACAATTACGTACTTTCTATCATTCAAGACGTGCACAGACGTAATTGAGTCGCAATAAATGTAAATCATTTTCCTAGAGTGCTGAGATAATGTACGACGACAGATACGTCCTTTCTGTCTTTTAAGACACGCACAGATGCATTAGTGATACAACAAAGCGTATAATTACTCTTTTGAAGCGTTGAGACGTTGTACGACACTAGATACGTCCTTTCAATCTATCGAAACGTTCACAACCGCAACAGGGCCACGACTAAGCGTACATTCACTTCATTCGAGCGCTGGTACGCTGTACGACCATAGATACGTCTTTTCGATCCTTGCAGATGAGCTCGGACGCAAAAGAGCCACAACTAAGCGTGTGTTTACATCATTAAAGCGCTGAGACGCTGTGCGGCCACAATTACGTACTTTCTATCATTCAAGACGTGCACAGACGTAATTGAGTCGCAATAAATGTACAATCATTTTCCTAGAGTGCTGAGATAATGTACGACGACAGATACGTCCTTTCTGTCTTTTAAGACACGCACAGATGCATTAGTGATACAACAAAGCGTATAATTACTCTTTTGAAGCGTTGAGACGTTGTACGACACTAGATACGTCCTTTCAATCTATCGAAACGTTCACAACCGCAACAGGGCCACGACTAAGCGTACATTCACTTCATTCGAGCGCTGGTACGCTGTACGACCATAGATACGTCTTTTCGATCCTTGCAGATGAGCTCGGACGCAAAAGAGCCACAACTAAGCGTGTGTTTACATCATTAAAGCGCTGAGACGCTGTGCGGCCACAATTACGTACTTTCTATCATTCAAGACGTGCACAGACGTAATTGAGTCGCAATAAATGTAAATCATTTTCCTAGAGTGCTGAGATAATGTACGACGACAGATACGTCCTTTCTGTCTTTTAAGACACGCACAGATGCATTAGTGATACAACAAAGCGTATAATTACTCTTTTGAAGCGTTGAGACGTTGTACGACACTAGATACGTCCTTTCAATCTATCGAAACGTTCACAACCGCAACAGGGCCACGACTAAGCGTACATTCACTTCATTCGAGCGCTGGTACGCTGTACGACCATAGATACGTCTTTTCGATCCTTGCAGATGAGCTCGGACGCAAAAGAGCCACAACTAAGCGTGTGTTTACATCATTAAAGCGCTGAGACGCTGTGCGGCCACAATTACGTACTTTCTATCATTCAAGACGTGCACAGACGTAATTGAGCGCAATAAATGTAAATCATTTTCCTAGAGTGCTGAGATAATGTACGACGACAGATACGTCCTTTCTGTCTTTTAAGACACGCACAGATGCATTAGTGATACAACAAAGCGTATAATTACTCTTTTGAAGCGTTGAGACGTTGTACGACACTAGATACGTCCTTTCAATCTATCGAAACGTTCACAACCGCAACAGGGCCACGACTAAGCGTACATTCACTTCATTCGAGCGCTGGTACGCTGTACGACCATAGATACGTCTTTTCGATCCTTGCAGATGAGCTCGGACGCAAAAGAGCCACAACTAAGCGTGTGTTTACATCATTAAAGCGCTGAGACGCTGTGCGGCCACAATTACGTACTTTCTATCATTCAAGACGTGCACAGACGTAATTGAGTCGCAATAAATGTACAATCATTTTCCTAGAGTGCTGAGATAATGTACGACGACAGATACGTCCTTTCTGTCTTTTAAGACACGCACAGATGCATTAGTGATACAACAAAGCGTATAATTACTCTTTTGAAGCGTTGAGACGTTGTACGACACTAGATACGTCCTTTCAATCTATCGAAACGTTCACAACCGCAACAGGGCCACGACTAAGCGTACATTCACTTCATTCGAGCGCTGGTACGCTGTACGACCATAGATACGTCTTTTCGATCCTTGCAGATGAGCTCGGACGCAAAAGAGCCACAACTAAGCGTGTGTTTACATCATTAAAGCGCTGAGACGCTGTGCGGCCACAATTACGTACTTTCTATCATTCAAGACGTGCACAGACGTAATTGAGTCGCAATAAATGTAAATCATTTTCCTAGAGTGCTGAGATAATGTACGACGACAGATACGTCCTTTCTGTCTTTTAAGACACGCACAGATGCATTAGTGATACAACAAAGCGTATAATTACTCTTTTGAAGCGTTGAGACGTTGTACGACACTAGATACGTCCTTTCAATCTATCGAAACGTTCACAACCGCAACAGGGCCACGACTAAGCGTACATTCACTTCATTCGAGCGCTGGTACGCTGTACGACCATAGATACGTCTTTTCGATCCTTGCAGATGAGCTCGGACGCAAAAGAGCCACAACTAAGCGTGTGTTTACATCATTAAAGCGCTGAGACGCTGTGCGGCCACAATTACGTACTTTCTATCATTCAAGACGTGCACAGACGTAATTGAGTCGCAATAAATGTAAATCATTTTCCTAGAGTGCTGAGATAATGTACGACGACAGATACGTCCTTTCTGTCTTTTAAGACACGCACAGATGCATTAGTGATACAACAAAGCGTATAATTACTCTTTTGAAGCGTTGAGACGTTGTACGACACTAGATACGTCCTTTCAATCTATCGAAACGTTCACAACCGCAACAGGGCCACGACTAAGCGTACATTCACTTCATTCGAGCGCTGGTACGCTGTACGACCATAGATACGTCTTTTCGATCCTTGCAGATGAGCTCGGACGCAAAAGAGCCACAACTAAGCGTGTGTTTACATCATTAAAGCGCTGAGACGCTGTGCGGCCACAATTACGTACTTTCTATCATTCAAGACGTGCACAGACGTAATTGAGTCGCAATAAATGTAAATCATTTTCCTAGAGTGCTGAGATAATGTACGACGACAGATACGTCCTTTCTGTCTTTTAAGACACGCACAGATGCATTAGTGATACAACAAAGCGTATAATTACTCTTTTGAAGCGTTGAGACGTTGTACGACACTAGATACGTCCTTTCAATCTATCGAAACGTTCACAACCGCAACAGGGCCACGACTAAGCGTACATTCACTTCATTCGAGCGCTGGTACGCTGTACGACCATAGATACGTCTTTTCGATCCTTGCAGATGAGCTCGGACGCAAAAGAGCCACAACTAAGCGTGTGTTTACATCATTAAAGCGCTGAGACGCTGTGCGGCCACAATTACGTACTTTCTATCATTCAAGACGTGCACAGACGTAATTGAGTCGCAATAAATGTAAATCATTTTCCTAGAGTGCTGAGATAATGTACGACGACAGATACGTCCTTTCTGTCTTTTAAGACACGCACAGATGCATTAGTGATACAACAAAGCGTATAATTACTCTTTTGAAGCGTTGAGACGTTGTACGACACTAGATACGTCCTTTCAATCTATCGAAACGTTCACAACCGCAACAGGGCCACGACTAAGCGTACATTCACTTCATTCGAGCGCTGGTACGCTGTACGACCATAGATACGTCTTTTCGATCCTTGCAGATGAGCTCGGACGCAAAAGAGCCACAACTAAGCGTGTGTTTACATCATTAAAGCGCTGAGACGCTGTGCGGCCACAATTACGTACTTTCTATCATTCAAGACGTGCACAGACGTAATTGAGTCGCAATAAATGTAAATCATTTTCCTAGAGTGCTGAGATAATGTACGACGACAGATACGTCCTTTCTGTCTTTTAAGACACGCACAGATGCATTAGTGATACAACAAAGCGTATAATTACTCTTTTGAAGCGTTGAGACGTTGTACGACACTAGATACGTCCTTTCAATCTATCGAAACGTTCACAACCGCAACAGGGCCACGACTAAGCGTACATTCACTTCATTCGAGCGCTGGTACGCTGTACGACCATAGATACGTCTTTTCGATCCTTGCAGATGAGCTCGGACGCAAAAGAGCCACAACTAAGCGTGTGTTTACATCATTAAAGCGCTGAGACGCTGTGCGGCCACAATTACGTACTTTCTATCATTCAAGACGTGCACAGACGTAATTGAGTCGCAATAAATGTAAATCATTTTCCTAGAGTGCTGAGATAATGTACGACGACAGATACGTCCTTTCTGTCTTTTAAGACACGCACAGATGCATTAGTGATACAACAAAGCGTATAATTACTCTTTTGAAGCGTTGAGACGTTGTACGACACTAGATACGTCCTTTCAATCTATCGAAACGTTCACAACCGCAACAGGGCCACGACTAAGCGTACATTCACTTCATTCGAGCGCTGGTACGCTGTACGACCATAGATACGTCTTTTCGATCCTTGCAGATGAGCTCGGACGCAAAAGAGCCACAACTAAGCGTGTGTTTACATCATTAAAGCGCTGAGACGCTGTGCGGCCACAATTACGTACTTTCTATCATTCAAGACGTGCACAGACGTAATTGAGTCGCAATAAATGTAAATCATTTTCCTAGAGTGCTGAGATAATGTACGACGACAGATACGTCCTTTCTGTCTTTTAAGACACGCACAGATGCATTAGTGATACAACAAAGCGTATAATTACTCTTTTGAAGCGTTGAGACGTTGTACGACACTAGATACGTCCTTTCAATCTATCGAAACGTTCACAACCGCAACAGGGCCACGACTAAGCGTACATTCACTTCATTCGAGCGCTGGTACGCTGTACGACCATAGATACGTCTTTTCGATCCTTGCAGATGAGCTCGGACGCAAAAGAGCCACAACTAAGCGTGTGTTTACATCATTAAAGCGCTGAGACGCTGTGCGGCCACAATTACGTACTTTCTATCATTCAAGACGTGCACAGACGTAATTGAGTCGCAATAAATGTAAATCATTTTTCTAGAGTGCTGAGATAATGTACGACGACAGATACGTCCTTTCTGTCTTTTAAGACACGCACAGATGCATTAGTGATACAACAAAGCGTATAATTACTCTTTTGAAGCGTTGAGACGTTGTACGACACTAGATACGTCCTTTCAATCTATCGAAACGTTCACAACCGCAACAGGGCCACGACTAAGCGTACATTCACTTCATTCGAGCGCTGGTACGCTGTACGACCATAGATACGTCTTTTCGATCCTTGCAGATGAGCTCGGACGCAAAAGAGCCACAACTAAGCGTGTGTTTACATCATTAAAGCGCTGAGACGCTGTGCGGCCACAATTACGTACTTTCTATCATTCAAGACGTGCACAGACGTAATTGAGCCGCAATAATTGTAAAATCATTTTCCTAGAGTGCTGAGATAATGTACGACGACAGATACGTCCTTTCTGTCTTTTAAGACACGCACAGATGCATTAGTGATACAACAAAGCGTATAATTACTCTTTTGAAGCGTTGAGACGTTGTACGACACTAGATACGTCCTTTCAATCTATCGAAACGTTCACAACCGCAACAGGGCCACGACTAAGCGTACATTCACTTCATTCGAGCGCTGGTACGCTGTACGACCATAGATACGTCTTTTCGATCCTTGCAGATGAGCTCGGACGCAAAAGAGCCACAACTAAGCGTGTGTTTACATCATTAAAGCGCTGAGACGCTGTGCGGCCACAAATACGTACTTTCTATCATTCAAGACGCGCACAAACGTAATTGAGCTCCAGCCAAATGTATAATCATTTTCCTAGAGCGCTGAGATAATGTACGACGACAGATACGTCCTTTCTGTCTTTTAAGACACGCACAGATGCATTAGTGATACAACAAAGCGTATAATTACTCTTTTGAAGCGTTGAGACGTTGTACGACACTAGATACGTCCTTTCAATCTATCGAAACGTTCACAACCGCAACAGGGCCACGACTAAGCGTACATTCACTTCATTCGAGCGCTGGTACGCTGTACGACCATAGATACGTCTTTTCGATCCTTGCAGATGAGCTCGGACGCAAAAGAGCCACAACTAAGCGTGTGTTTACATCATTAAAGCGCTGAGACGCTGTGCGGCCACAATTACGTACTTTCTATCATTCAAGACGTGCACAGACGTAATTGAGTCGCAATAAATGTAAATCATTTTCCTAGAGTGCTGAGATAATGTACGACGACAGATACGTCCTTTCTGTCTTTTAAGACACGCACAGATGCATTAGTGATACAACAAAGCGTATAATTACTCTTTTGAAGCGTTGAGACGTTGTACGACACTAGATACGTCCTTTCAATCTATCGAAACGTTCACAACCGCAACAGGGCCACGACTAAGCGTACATTCACTTCATTCGAGCGCTGGTACGCTGTACGACCATAGATACGTCTTTTCGATCCTTGCAGATGAGCTCGGACGCAAAAGAGCCACAACTAAGCGTGTGTTTACATCATTAAAGCGCTGAGACGCTGTGCGGCCACAATTACGTACTTTCTATCATTCAAGACGTGCACAGACGTAATTGAGCCGCAATAAATGTAAATCATTTTCCTAGAGTGCTGAGATAATGTACGACGACAGATACGTCCTTTCTGTCTTTTAAGACACGCACAGATGCATTAGTGATACAACAAAGCGTATAATTACTCTTTTGAAGCGTTGAGACGTTGTACGACACTAGATACGTCCTTTCAATCTATCGAAACGTTCACAACCGCAACAGGGCCACGACTAAGCGTACATTCACTTCATTCGAGCGCTGGTACGCTGTACGACCATAGATACGTCTTTTCGATCCTTGCAGATGAGCTCGGACGCAAAAGAGCCACAACTAAGCGTGTGTTTACATCATTAAAGCGCTGAGACGCTGTGCGGCCACAATTACGTACTTTCTATCATTCAAGACGTGCACAGACGTAATTGAGTTGCAATAAATGTAAAATCATTTTCCTAAAGTGCTGAGAAAATGTACGACGATAGATATATCCTATCTGTCTTTTAAGACACGCACAGATGCAATGAGATACAACAAAGCGTATAATTACTCTTTTAAAGCGTTGAGACGTTGTACGACACTAGATACGTCCTTTCAATCTATCGAAACGTTCACAACCGCAACAGGGCCACGACTAAGCGTACATTCACTTCATTCGAGCGCTGGTACGCTGTACGACCATAGATACGTCTTTTCGATCCTTGCAGATGAGCTCGGACGCAAAAGAGCCAAAACTAAGCGTGTGTTTACATCATTAAAGCGCTGAGACGCTGTGCGGCCACAATTACGTACTTTCTATCATTCAAGACGTGCACAGACGTAATTGAGTCGCAATAAATGTACAATCATTTTCCTAGAGTGCTGAGATAATGTACGACGACAGATACGTCCTTTCTGTCTTTTAAGACACGCACAGATGCAATAGAGATACAACAAAGCGTATAATTACTCTTTTGAAGCGTTGAGACGTTGTACGACACTAGATACGTCCTTTCAATCTATCGAAACGTTCACAACCGCAACAGGGCCACGACTAAGCGTACATTCACTTCATTCGAGCGCTGGTACGCTGTACGACCATAGATACGTCTTTTCGATCCTTGCAGATGAGCTCGGACGCAAAAGAGCCACAACTAAGCGTGTGTTTACATCATTAAAGCGCTGAGACGCTGTGCGGCCACAATTACGTACTTTCTATCATTCAAGACGTGCACAGACGTAATTGAGTGCAATAAATGTAAATCATTTTCCTAGAGTGCTGAGATAATGTACGACGACAGATACGTCCTTTCTGTCTTTTAAGACACGCACAGATGCATTAGTGATACAACAAAGCGTATAATTACTCATTGAAGCGTTGAGACGTTGTACGACACTAGATACGTCCTTTCAATCTATCGAAACGTTCACAACCGCAACAGGGCCACGACTAAGCGTACATTCACTTCATTCGAGCGCTGGTACGCTGTACGACCATAGATACGTCTTTTCGATCCTTGCAGATGAGCTCGGACGCAAAAGAGCCACAACTAAGCGTGTGTTTACATCATTAAAGCGCTGAGACGCTGTGCGGCCACAATTACGTACTTTCTATCATTCAAGACGTGCACAGACGTAATTGAGCCGCAATAAATGTACAATCATTTTCCTAGAGTGCTGAGATAATGTACGACGACAGATACGTCCTTTCTGTCTTTTAAGACACGCACAGATGCATTAGAGATACAACAAAGCGTATAATTACTCTTTTGAAGCGTTGAGACGTTGTACGACACTAGATACGTCCTTTCAATCTATCGAAACGTTCACAACCGCAACAGGGCCACGACTAAGCGTACATTCACTTCATTCGAGCGCTGGTACGCTGTACGACCATAGATACGTCTTTTCGATCCTTGCAGATGAGCTCGGACGCAAAAGAGCCACAACTAAGCGTGTGTTTACATCATTAAAGCGCTGAGACGCTGTGCGGCCACAATTACGTACTTTCTATCATTCAAGACGTGCACAGACGTAATTGAGTCGCAATAAATGTAAAATCATTTTCCTAGAGTGCTGAGATAATGTACGACGACAGATACGTCCTTTCTGTCTTTTAAGACACGCACAGATGCAATAGAGATACAACAAAGCGTATAATTACTCTTTTGAAGCGTTGAGACGTTGTACGACACTAGATACGTCCTTTCAATCTATCGAAACGTTCACAACCGCAACAGGGCCACGACTAAGCGTACATTCACTTCATTCGAGCGCTGGTACGCTGTACGACCATAGATACGTCTTTTCGATCCTTGCAGATGAGCTCGGACGCAAAAGAGCCACAACTAAGCGTGTGTTTACATCATTAAAGCGCTGAGACGCTGTGCGGCCACAATTACGTACTTTCTATCATTCAAGACGTGCACAGACGTAATTGAGTCGCAACTAAATGTAAAATCATTTTCCTAGAGTGCTGAGATAATGTACGACGACAGATACGTCCTTTCTGTCTTTTAAGACACGCACAGATGCATTAGTGATACAACAAAGCGTATAATTACTCTTTTGAAGCGTTGAGACGTTGTACGACACTAGATACGTCCTTTCAATCTATCGAAACGTTCACAACCGCAACAGGGCCACGACTAAGCGTACATTCACTTCATTCGAGCGCTGGTACGCTGTACGACCATAGATACGTCTTTTCGATCCTTGCAGATGAGCTCGGACGCAAAAGAGCCACAACTAAGCGTGTGTTTACATCATTAAAGCGCTGAGACGCTGTGCGGCCACAATTACGTACTTTCTATCATTCAAGACGTGCACAGACGTAATTGAGTCGCAATAAATGTACAATCATTTTCCTAGAGTGCTGAGATAATGTACGACGACAGATACGTCCTTTCTGTCTTTTAAGACACGCACAGATGCAATAGAGATACAACAAAGCGTATAATTACTCTTTTGAAGCGTTGAGACGTTGTACGACACTAGATACGTCCTTTCAATCTATCGAAACGTTCACAACCGCAACAGGGCCACGACTAAGCGTACATTCACTTCATTCGAGCGCTGGTACGCTGTACGACCATAGATACGTCTTTTCGATCCTTGCAGATGAGCTCGGACGCAAAAGAGCCACAACTAAGCGTGTGTTTACATCATTAAAGCGCTGAGACGCTGTGCGGCCACAATTACGTACTTTCTATCATTCAAGACGCGCACAAACGTAATTAATTCCAACTAAATGTAAATCATTTTCCTAGAGTGCTGAGATAATGTACGACGACAGATACGTCCTTTCTGTCTTTTAAGACACGCACAGATGCAATAGAGATACAACAAAGCGTATAATTACTCTTTTGAAGCGTTGAGACGTTGTACGACACTAGATACGTCCTTTCAATCTATCGAAACGTTCACAACCGCAACAGGGCCACGACTAAGCGTACATTCACTTCATTCGAGCGCTGGTACGCTGTACGACCATAGATACGTCTTTTCGATCCTTGCAGATGAGCTCGGACGCAAAAGAGCCACAACTAAGCGTGTGTTTACATCATTAAAGCGCTGAGACGCTGTGCGGCCACAATTACGTACTTTCTATCATTCAAGACGTGCACAGACGTAATTGAGCCGCAACTAAATGTACAATCATTTTCCTAGAGTGCTGAGATAATGTACGACGACAGATACGTCCTTTCTGTCTTTTAAGACACGCACAGATGCAATAGAGATACAACAAAGCGTATAATTACTCTTTGAAGCGTTGAGACGTTGTACGACACTAGATACGTCCTTTCAATCTATCGAAACGTTCACAACCGCAATAGGGCCACGACTAAGCGTACATTCACTTCATTCGAGCGCTGGTACGCTGTACGACCATAGATACGTCTTTTCGATCCTTGCAGATGAGCTCGGACGCAAAAGAGCCACAACTAAGCGTGTGTTTACATCATTGAAGCGCTGAGACGCTGTGCGGCCACAATTACGTACTTTCTATCATTCAAGACGTGCACAGACGTAATTGAGCCGCAACTAAATGTATAATCATTTTCCTAGAGTGCTGAGATAATGTACGACGACAGATACGTCCTTTCTGTCTTTTAAGACACGCACAGATGCAATAGAGATACAACAAAGCGTATAATTACTCTTTTGAAGCGTTGAGACGTTGTACGACCATAGATACGTCCTTTCAATCTATCGAAACGTTCACAACCGCAACAGGGCCACGACTAAGCGTACATTCACTTCATTCGAGCGCTGGTACGCTGTACGACCATAGATACGTCTTTTCGATCCTTGCAGATGAGCTCGGACGCAAAAGAGCCACAACTAAGCGTGTGTTTACATCATTGAAGCGCTGAGACGCTGTGCGGCCACAATTACGTACTTTCTATCATTCAAGACGTGCACAGACGTAATTGAGCTGCAGCTAAATGTATAATCATTTTCCTAGAGTGCTGAGATAATGTACGACGACAGATACGTCCTTTCTGTCTTTTAAGACACGCACAGATGCATTAGTGATACAACAAAGCGTATAATTACTCTTTTGAAGCGTTGAGACGTTGTACGACACTAGATACGTCCTTTCAATCTATCGAAACGTTCACAACCGCAACAGGGCCACGACTAAGCGTACATTCACTTCATTCGAGCGCTGGTACGCTGTACGACCATAGATACGTCTTTTCGATCCTTGCAGATGAGCTCGGACGCAAAAGAGCCACAACTAAGCGTGTGTTTACATCATTGAAGCGCTGAGACGCTGTGCGGCCACAAATACGTACTTTCTATCATTCAAGACGTGCACAGACGTAATTGAGCGCAACTAAATGTAAATCATTTTCCGAGAGTGCTGAGATAATGTACGACGACAGATACGTCCTTTCTGTCTTTTAAGACGCGCACAGATGCAATAGAGATACAACAAAGCGAAAAATTACTCTATTGAAGCGTTGAGACGTTGTACGACCATAGAAACCTCCTTTCAATCTATCGAAACGTTCACAACCGCAACAGGGCCACGACTAAGCGTACATTCACTTCATTCGAGCGCTGGTACGCTGTACGACCATAGATACGTCTTTTCGATCCTTGCAGATGAGCTCGGACGCAAAAGAGCCACAACTAAGCGTGTGTTTACATCATTGAAGCGCTGAGACGCTGTGCGGCCACAATTACGTACTTTCTATCATTCAAGACGTGCACAGACGTAATTGAGTTGCAACTAAATGTATAATCATTTTCCTAGAGTGCTGAGATAATGTGCGACGACAGATACGTCCTTTCTGTCTTTTAAGACACGCACAGATGCATTAGTGATACAACAAAGCGTATAATTACTCTTTTAAAGCGTTGAGACGTTGTACGACACTAGATACGTCCTTTCAATCTATCGAAACGTTCACAACCGCAATAGGGCCACGACTAAGCGTACATTCACTTCATTCGAGCGCTGGTACGCTGTACGACCATAGATACGTCTTTTCGATCCTTGCAGATGAGCTCGGACGCAAAAGAGCCACAACTAAGCGTGTGTTTACATCATTAAAGCGATGAGACGCTGTGCGGCCACAAATACGTACTTTCTATCATTCAAGACGCGCACAAACGTAATTAATTCCAGCCAAATGTATAATCATTTTCCTAGAGCGCTGAAATAATGTGCGACGACAGATACGTCCTTTCTGTCTTTTAAGACACGCACAGATGCAATAGAGATACAACAAAGCGTATAATTACTCTTTTGAAGCGTTGAGACGTTGTACGACCATAGATACGTCCTTTCAATCTATCGAAACGTTCACAACCGCAATAGGGCCACGACTAAGCGTACATTCACTTCATTCGAGCGCTGGTACGCTGTACGACCATAGATACGTCTTTTCGATCCTTGCAGATGAGCTCGGACGCAAAAGAGCCACAACTAAGCGTGTGTTTACATCATTAAAGCGCTGAGACGCTGTGCGGCCACAAATACGTACTTTCTATCATTCAAGACGTGCACAGACGTAATTGAGCTGCAACTAAATGTATAATCATTTTCCTAGAGTGCTGAGATAATGTACGACGACAGATACGTCCTTTCTGTCTTTTAAGACGCGCACAGATGCAATAGAGATACAACAAAGCGTATAATTACTCTTTGAAGCGTTGAGACGTTGTACGACCATAGATACGTCCTTTCAATCTATCGAAACGTTCACAACCGCAATAGGGCCACGACTAAGCGTACATTCACTTCATTCAAGCGCTGGTACGCTGTACGACCATAGATACGTCTTTTCGATCCTTGCAGATGAGCTCGGACGCAAAAGAGCCACAACTAAGCGTGTGTTTACATCATTGAAGCGCTGAGACGCTGTGCGGCCACAAATACGTACTTTCTATCATTCAAGACGTGCACAGACGTAATTGAGTCGCAACTAAATGTAAAATCATTTTCCTAGAGTGCTGAGATAATGTACGACGACAGATACGTCCTTTCTGTCTTTTAAGACACGCACAGATGCAATAGAGATACAACAAAGCGTATAGTTTCTCTTTGAAGCGTTGAGACGTTGTACGACACTAGATACGTCCTTTCAATCTATCGAAACGTTCACAACCGCAAAAGGGCCACGACTAAGCGTACATTCACTTCATTCAAGCGCTGGTACGCTGTACGACCATAGATACGTCTTTTCGATCCTTGCAGATGAGCTCGGACGCAAAAGAGCCACAACTAAGCGTGTGTTTACATCATTGAAGCGCTGAGACGCTGTGCGGCCACAAATACGTACTTTCTATCATTCAAGACGTGCACAGACGTAATTGAGCTGCAACTAAATGTATAATCATTTTCCTAGAGCGCTGAGATAATGTGCGACGACAGATACGTCCTTTCTGTCTTTTAAGACGCGCACAGATGCAATAGAGATACAACAAAGCGTATAATTACTCTTTTGAAGCGTTGAGACGTTGTACGACCATAGATACGTCCTTTCAATCTATCGAAACGTTCACAACCGCAATAGGGCCACGACTAAGCGTACATTCACTTCATTCAAGCGCTGGTACGCTGTACGACCATAGATACGTCTTTTCAATCCTTAGATGAGCTCGGACGCAAAAGAGCCACAACTAAGCGTGTGTTTACATCATTGAAGCGCTGAGACGCTGTGCGGCCACAAATACGTACTTTCTATCATTCAAGACGTGCACAGACGTAATTGAGCTGCAGCTAAATGTATAATCATTTTCCTAGAGCGCTGAGATAATGTGCGACGACAGATACGTCCTTTCTGTCTTTTAAGACGCGCACAGATGCAATAGAGATACAACAAAGCGTATAATTACTCTCTTGAAGCGTTGAGACGTTGTACGACCATAGATACGTCCTTTCAATCTATCGAAACGTTCACAACCGCAATAGGGCCACGACTAAGCGTACATTCACTTCATTTAAGCGCTGGCACGCTGTACGACCATAGATACGTCTTTTCAATCCTTGCAGATGAGCTCGGACGCAAAAGAGCCACAACTAAGCGTGTGTTTACATCATTGAAGCGCTGAGACGCTGTGCGGCCACAAATACGTACTTTCTATCATTCAAGACGTGCACAGACGTAATTGAGCTGCAACTAAATGTATAATCATTTTCCTAGAGCGCTGAGATAATGTGCGACGACAGATACGTCCTTTCTGTCTTTTAAGACGCGCACAGATGCAATAGAGATACAACAAAGCGTATAATTACTCTCTTGAAGCGTTGAGACGTTGTACGACCATAGATACGTCCTTTCAATCTATCGAAACGTTCACAACCGCAATAGGGCCACGACTAAGCGTACATTCACTTCATTCAAGCGCTGGTACGCTGTACGACCATAGATACGTCTTTTCAATCCTTTACGGTGAGCTCGGACGCAAAAGAGCCAAAACTAAGCGTGTGTTTACATCATTGAAGCGCTGAGACGCTGTGCGGCCACAAATACGTACTTTCTATCATTCAAGACGTGCACAGACGTAATTGAGCCGCAACTAAATGTAAAATCATTTTCCTAGAGTGCTGAGATAATGTACGACGACAGATACGTCCTTTCTGTCTTTTAAGACGCGCACAGATGCAATAGAGATACAACAAAGCGTATAATTACTCTTTTGAAGCGTTGAGACGTTGTACGACCATAGATACGTCCTTTCAATCTATCGAAACGTTCACAACCGCAATAGGGCCACGACTAAGCGTACATTCACTTCATTCAAGCGCTGGTACGCTGTACGACCATAGATACGTCTTTTCAATCCTTGCAGATGAGCTCGGACGCAAAAGAGCCACAACTAAGCGTGTGTTTACATCATTGAAGCGCTGAGACGCTGTGCGGCCACAAATACGTACTTTCTATCATTCAAGACGTGCACAGACGTAATTGAGCTGCAACTAAATGTATAATCATTTTCCTAGAGCGCTGAGATAATGTGCGACGACAGATACGTCCTTTCTGTCTTTTAAGACGCGCACAGATGCAATAGAGATACAACAAAGCGTATAATTACTCTTTTGAAGCGTTGAGACGTTGTACGACCATAGATACGTCCTTTCAATCTATCGAAACGTTCACAACCGCAATAGGGCCACGACTAAGCGTACATTCACTTCATTCAAGCGCTGGTACGCTGTACGACCATAGATACGTCTTTTCAATCCTTTTAGATGAGCTCGGACGCAAAAGAGCCACAACTAAGCGTGTGTTTACATCATTGAAGCGCTGAGACGCTGTGCGGCCACAAATACGTACTTTCTATCATTCAAGACGTGCACAGACGTAATTGAGCTGCAACTAAATGTATAATCATTTTCCTAGAGCGCTGAGATAATGTGCGACGACAGATACGTCCTTTCTGTCTTTTAAGACGCGCACAGATGCAATAGAGATACAACAAAGCGTATAATTACTCTTTTGAAGCGTTGAGACGTTGTACGACCATAGATACGTCCTTTCAATCTATCGAAACGTTCACAACCGCAATAGGGCCACGACTAAGCGTACATTCACTTCATTCAAGCGCTGGTACGCTGTACGACCATAGATACGTCTTTTCAATCCTTTTAGATGAGCTCGGACGCAAAAGAGCCACAACTAAGCGTGTGTTTACATCATTGAAGCGCTGAGACGCTGTGCGGCCACAAATACGTACTTTCTATCATTCAAGACGTGCACAGACGTAATTGAGCCGCAACTAAATTACAATCATTTTCCTAGAGCGCTGAGATAATGTGCGACGACAGATACGTCCTTTCTGTCTTTTAAGACGCGCACAGATGCAATAGAGATACAACAAAGCGTATAATTACTCTCTTGAAGCGTTGAGACGTTGTACGACCATAGATACGTCCTTTCAATCTATCGAAACGTTCACAACCGCAATAGGGCCACGACTAAGCGTACATTCACTTCATTCAAGCGCTGGTACGCTGTACGACCATAGATACGTCTTTTCGATCCTTGCAGATGAGCTCGGACGCAAAAGAGCCAAATCTAAGCGTGTTTTACATCATTGAAGCGCTGAGACGCTGTGCGGCCACAAATACGTACTTTCTATCATTCAAGACGTGCACAGACGTAATTGAGCTGCAACTAAATGTATAATCATTTTCCTAGAGCGCTGAGATAATGTGCGACGACAGATACGTCCTTTCTGTCTTTTAAGACGCGCACAGATGCAATAGAGATACAACAAAGCGTATAATTACTCTTTGAAGCGTTGAGACGTTGTACGACCATAGATACGTCCTTTCAATCTATCGAAACGTTCACAACCGCAATAGGGCCACGACTAAGCGTACATTCACTTCATTTAAGCGCTGGTACGCTGTACGACCATAGATACGTCTTTTCAATCCTTGCAGATGAGCTCGGACGCAAAAGAGCCAAAACTAAGCGTGTGTTTACATCATTGAAGCGCTGAGACGCTGTGCGGCCACAAATACGTACTTTCTATCATTCAAGACGTGCACAGACGTAATTGAGCTGCAACTAAATGTATAATCATTTTCCTAGAGCGCTGAGATAATGTGCGACGACAGATACGTCCTTTCTGTCTTTTAAGACGCGCACAGATGCAATAGAGATACAACAAAGCGTATAATTACTCTCTTGAAGCGTTGAGACGTTGTACGACCATAGATACGTCCTTTCAATCTATCGAAACGTTCACAACCGCAATAGGGCCACGACTAAGCGTACATTCACTTCATTCAAGCGCTGGTACGCTGTACGACCATAGATACGTCTTTTCAATCCTTTAGATGAGCTCGGACGCAAAAGAGCCAAACTAAGCGTGTGTTTACATCATTGAAGCGCTGAGACGCTGTGCGGCCACAAATACGTACTTTCTATCATTCAAGACGTGCACAGACGTAATTGAGCTGCAACTAAATGTATAATCATTTTCCTAGAGTGCTGAGATAATGTGCGACGACAGATACGTCCTTTCTGTCTTTTAAGACGCGCACAGATGCAATAGTGATACAACAAAGCGTATAATTACTCTTTGAAGCGTTGAGACGTTGTACGACACTAGATACGTCCTTTCAATCTATCGAAACGTTCACAACCGCAATAGGGCCACGACTAAGCGTACATTCACTTCATTCAAGCGCTGGTACGCTGTACGACCATAGATACGTCTTTTCAATCCTTTAGATGAGCTCGGACGCAAAAGAGCCAAACTAAGCGTGTGTTTACATCATTGAAGCGCTGAGACGCTGTGCGGCCACAAATACGTACTTTCTATCATTCAAGACGTGCACAGACGTAATTGAGCTGCAACTAAATGTATAATCATTTTCCTAGAGCGCTGAGATAATGTGCGACGACAGATACGTCCTTTCTGTCTTTTAAGACGCGCACAGATGCAATAGAGATACAACAAAGCGTATAATTACTCTTTGAAGCGTTGAGACGTTGTACGACCATAGATACGTCCTTTCAATCTATCGAAACGTTCACAACCGCAATAGGGCCACGACTAAGCGTACATTCACTTCATTCAAGCGCTGGTACGCTGTACGACCATAGATACGTCTTTTCAATCCTTTAGATGAGCTCGGACGCAAAAGAGCCACAACTAAGCGTGTGTTTACATCATTGAAGCGCTGAGACGCTGTGCGGCCACAAATACGTACTTTCTATCATTCAAGACGTGCACAGACGTAATTGAGCTGCAACTAAATGTATAATCATTTTCCTAGAGTGCTGAGATAATGTGCGACGACAGATACGTCCTTTCTGTCTTTTAAGACGCGCACAGATGCAATAGAGATACAACAAAGCGTATAATTACTCTTTGAAGCGTTGAGACGTTGTACGACCATAGATACGTCCTTTCAATCTATCGAAACGTTCACAACCGCAATAGGGCCACGACTAAGCGTACATTCACTTCATTCAAGCGCTGGTACGCTGTACGACCATAGATACGTCTTTTCAATCCTTTAGATGAGCTCGGACGCAAAAGAGCCACAACTAAGCGTGTGTTTACATCATTGAAGCGCTGAGACGCTGTGCGGCCACAAATACGTACTTTCTATCATTCAAGACGTGCACAGACGTAATTGAGCTGCAACTAAATGTATAATCATTTTCCTAGAGTGCTGAGATAATGTGCGACGACAGATACGTCCTTTCTGTCTTTTAAGACGCGCACAGATGCAATAGAGATACAACAAAGCGTATAATTACTCTCTTGAAGCGTTGAGACGTTGTACGACCATAGATACGTCCTTTCAATCTATCGAAACGTTCACAACCGCAATAGGGCCACGACTAAGCGTACATTCACTTCATTAAGCGCTGGTACGCTGTACGACCATAGATACGTCTTTTCAATCCTTTAGATGAGCTCGGACGCAAAAGAGCCACAACTAAGCGTGTGTTTACATCATTGAAGCGCTGAGACGCTGTGCGGCCACAAATACGTACTTTCTATCATTCAAGACGTGCACAGACGTAATTGAGCTGCAACTAAATGTACAATCATTTTCCTAGAGTGCTGAGATAATGTGCGACGACAGATACGTCCTTTCTGTCTTTTAAGACGCGCACAGATGCAATAGAGATACAACAAAGCGTATAATTACTCTTTTGAAGCGTTGAGACGTTGTACGACACTAGATACGTCCTTTCAATCTATCGAAACGTTCACAACCGCAACAGGGCCACGACTAAGCGTACATTCACTTCATTCGAGCGCTGGTACGCTGTACGACCATAGATACGTCTTTTCGATCCTTGCAGATGAGCTCGGACGCAAAAGAGCCACAACTAAGCGTGTGTTTACATCATTGAAGCGCTGAGACGCTGTGCGGCCACAAATACGTACTTTCTATCATTCAAGACGTGCACAGACGTAATTGAGCTGCAACTAAATGTATAATCATTTTCCTAGAGTGCTGAGATAATGTACGACGACAGATACGTCCTTTCCGTCTTTTAAGACACGCAAAGATGCAATAGAGATACAACAAAGCGTATAGTTTCCCTTGAAGCGTTGAGACGTTGTACGACACTAGATACGTCCTTTCAATCTATCGAAACGTTCACAACCGCAAAAGGGCCACGACTAAGCGTACATTCACTTCATTCAAGCGCTGGTACGCTGTACGACCATAGATACGTCTTTTCAATCCTTTTAGATGAGCTCGGACGCAAAAGAGCCACAACTAAGCGTGTTTTACATCATTGAAGCGCTGAGACGCTGTGCGGCCACAAATACGTACTTTCTATCATTCAAGACGTGCACAGACGTAATTGAGTCGCAACTAAATGTACAATCATTTTCCTAGAGTGCTGAGATAATGTGCGACGACAGATACGTCCTTTCTGTCTTTTAAGACGCGCACAGATGCAATAGAGATACAACAAAGCGTATAATTACTCTTTGAAGCGTTGAGACGTTGTACGACCATAGATACGTCCTTTCAATCTATCGAAACGTTCACAACCGCAATAGGGCCACGACTAAGCGTACATTCACTTCATTCAAGCGCTGGTACGCTGTACGACCATAGATACGTCTTTTCAATCCTTTCAGATGAGCTCGGACGCAAAAGAGCCACAACTAAGCGTGTGTTTACATCATTGAAGCGCTGAGACGCTGTGCGGCCACAAATACGTACTTTCTATCATTCAAGACGTGCACAGACGTAATTGAGCTGCAACTAAATGTATAATCATTTTCCTAGAGCGCTGAGATAATGTGCGACGACAGATACGTCCTTTCTGTCTTTTAAGACGCGCACAGATGCAATAGAGATACAACAAAGCGTATAATTACTCTCTTGAAGCGTTGAGACGTTGTACGACCATAGATACGTCCTTTCAATCTATCGAAACGTTCACAACCGCAATAGGGCCACGACTAAGCGTACATTCACTTCATTCAAGCGCTGGTACGCTGTACGACCATAGATACGTCTTTTCAATCCTTTTAGATGAGCTCGGACGCAAAAGAGCCACAACTAAGCGTGTGTTTACATCATTGAAGCGCTGAGACGCTGTGCGGCCACAAATACGTACTTTCTATCATTCAAGACGTGCACAGACGTAATTGAGCTGCAACTAAATGTATAATCATTTTCCTAGAGTGCTGAGATAATGTGCGACGACAGATACGTCCTTTCTGTCTTTTAAGACGCGCACAGATGCAATAGAGATACAACAAAGCGTATAATTACTCTCTTGAAGCGTTGAGACGTTGTACGACCATAGATACGTCCTTTCAATCTATCGAAACGTTCACAACCGCAATAGGGCCACGACTAAGCGTACATTCACTTCATTCAAGCGCTGGTACGCTGTACGACCATAGATACGTCTTTTCAATCCTTTTAGATGAGCTCGGACGCAAAAGAGCCACAACTAAGCGTGTGTTTACATCATTGAAGCGCTGAGACGCTGTGCGGCCACAAATACGTACTTTCTATCATTCAAGACGTGCACAGACGTAATTGAGCTGCAACTAAATGTATAATCATTTTCCTAGAGTGCTGAGATAATGTGCGACGACAGATACGTCCTTTCTGTCTTTTAAGACGCGCACAGATGCAATAGAGATACAACAAAGCGTATAATTACTCTTGAAGCGTTGAGACGTTGTACGACCATAGATACGTCCTTTCAATCTATCGAAACGTTCACAACCGCAATAGGGCCACGACTAAGCGTACATTCACTTCATTCAAGCGCTGGTACGCTGTACGACCATAGATACGTCTTTTCAATCCTTTAGATGAGCTCGGACGCAAAAGAGCCAAACTAAGCGTGTGTTTACATCATTGAAGCGCTGAGACGCTGTGCGGCCACAAATACGTACTTTCTATCATTCAAGACGTGCACAGACGTAATTGAGCTGCAACTAAATGTATAATCATTTTCCTAGAGCGCTGAGATAATGTGCGACGACAGATACGTCCTTTCTGTCTTTTAAGACGCGCACAGATGCAATAGAGATACAACAAAGCGTATAATTACTCTCTTGAAGCGTTGAGACGTTGTACGACCATAGATACGTCCTTTCAATCTATCGAAACGTTCACAACCGCAATAGGGCCACGACTAAGCGTACATTCACTTCATTCAAGCGCTGGTACGCTGTACGACCATAGATACGTCTTTTCAATCCTTTAGATGAGCTCGGACGCAAAAGAGCCACAACTAAGCGTGTGTTTACATCATTGAAGCGCTGAGACGCTGTGCGGCCACAAATACGTACTTTCTATCATTCAAGACGTGCACAGACGTAATTGAGCTGCAACTAAATGTATAATCATTTTCCTAGAGCGCTGAGATAATGTGCGACGACAGATACGTCCTTTCTGTCTTTTAAGACGCGCACAGATGCAATAGAGATACAACAAAGCGTATAATTACTCTTTGAAGCGTTGAGACGTTGTACGACCATAGATACGTCCTTTCAATCTATCGAAACGTTCACAACCGCAATAGGGCCACGACTAAGCGTACATTCACTTCATTCAAGCGCTGGTACGCTGTACGACCATAGATACGTCTTTTCAATCCTTTTAGATGAGCTCGGACGCAAAAGAGCCAAACTAAGCGTGTGTTTACATCATTGAAGCGCTGAGACGCTGTGCGGCCACAAATACGTACTTTCTATCATTCAAGACGTGCACAGACGTAATTGAGCTGCAACTAAATGTATAATCATTTTCCTAGAGCGCTGAGATAATGTGCGACGACAGATACGTCCTTTCTGTCTTTTAAGACGCGCACAGATGCAATAGAGATACAACAAAGCGTATAATTACTCTTGAAGCGTTGAGACGTTGTACGACCATAGATACGTCCTTTCAATCTATCGAAACGTTCACAACCGCAATAGGGCCACGACTAAGCGTACATTCACTTCATTCAAGCGCTGGTACGCTGTACGACCATAGATACGTCTTTTCAATCCTTTAGATGAGCTCGGACGCAAAAGAGCCAAACTAAGCGTGTGTTTACATCATTGAAGCGCTGAGACGCTGTGCGGCCACAAATACGTACTTTCTATCATTCAAGACGTGCACAGACGTAATTGAGCTGCAACTAAATGTATAATCATTTTCCTAGAGCGCTGAGATAATGTGCGACGACAGATACGTCCTTTCTGTCTTTTAAGACGCGCACAGATGCAATAGAGATACAACAAAGCGTATAATTACTCTCTTGAAGCGTTGAGACGTTGTACGACCATAGATACGTCCTTTCAATCTATCGAAACGTTCACAACCGCAATAGGGCCACGACTAAGCGTACATTCACTTCATTCAAGCGCTGGTACGCTGTACGACCATAGATACGTCTTTTCAATCCTTTAGATGAGCTCGGACGCAAAAGAGCCACAACTAAGCGTGTGTTTACATCATTGAAGCGCTGAGACGCTGTGCGGCCACAAATACGTACTTTCTATCATTCAAGACGTGCACAGACGTAATTGAGCTGCAACTAAATGTATAATCATTTTCCTAGAGCGCTGAGATAATGTGCGACGACAGATACGTCCTTTCTGTCTTTTAAGACGCGCACAGATGCAATAGAGATACAACAAAGCGTATAATTACTCTCTTGAAGCGTTGAGACGTTGTACGACCATAGATACGTCCTTTCAATCTATCGAAACGTTCACAACCGCAATAGGGCCACGACTAAGCGTACATTCACTTCATTCAAGCGCTGGTACGCTGTACGACCATAGATACGTCTTTTCAATCCTTTAGATGAGCTCGGACGCAAAAGAGCCAAACTAAGCGTGTGTTTACATCATTGAAGCGCTGAGACGCTGTGCGGCCACAAATACGTACTTTCTATCATTCAAGACGTGCACAGACGTAATTGAGCTGCAACTAAATGTACAATCATTTTCCTAGAGCGCTGAGATAATGTGCGACGACAGATACGTCCTTTCTGTCTTTTAAGACGCGCACAGATGCAATAGAGATACAACAAAGCGTATAATTACTCTCTTGAAGCGTTGAGACGTTGTACGACCATAGATACGTCCTTTCAATCTATCGAAACGTTCACAACCGCAATAGGGCCACGACTAAGCGTACATTCACTTCATTAAGCGCTGGTACGCTGTACGACCATAGATACGTCTTTTCAATCCTTTAGATGAGCTCGGACGCAAAAGAGCCAAACCTAAGCGTGTGTTTACATCATTGAAGCGCTGAGACGCTGTGCGGCCACAAATACGTACTTTCTATCATTCAAGACGTGCACAGACGTAATTGAGCTGCAATAAATGTATAATCATTTTCCTAGAGTGCTGAGATAATGTGCGACGACAGATACGTCCTTTCTGTCTTTTAAGACGCGCACAGATGCAATAGAGATACAACAAAGCGTATAATTACTCTCTTGAAGCGTTGAGACGTTGTACACCATAGATACGTCCTTTCAATCTATCGAAACGTTCACAACCGCAATAGGGCCACGACTAAGCGTACATTCACTTCATTTAAGCGCTGGTACGCTGTACGACCATAGATACGTCTTTTCAATCCTTTTAGATGAGCTCGGACGCAAAAGAGCCACAACTAAGCGTGTGTTTACATCATTGAAGCGCTGAGACGCTGTGCGGCCACAAATACGTACTTTCTATCATTCAAGACGTGCACAGACGTAATTGAGCTGCAACTAAATGTATAATCATTTTCCTAGAGCGCTGAGATAATGTGCGACGACAGATACGTCCTTTCTGTCTTTTAAGACGCGCACAGATGCAATAGAGATACAACAAAGCGTATAATTACTCTCTTGAAGCGTTGAGACGTTGTACGACCATAGATACGTCCTTTCAATCTATCGAAACGTTCACAACCGCAATAGGGCCACGACTAAGCGTACATTCACTTCATTCAAGCGCTGGTACGCTGTACGACCATAGATACGTCTTTTCAATCCTTTTAGATGAGCTCGGACGCAAAAGTGCCAAACCTTAAGCGTGTGTTTACATCATAGAAGCGCTGAGACGCTGTGCGGCCACAAATACGTACTTTCTATCATTCAAGACGTGCACAGACGTAATTGAGCTGCAGCTAAATGTATAATCATTTTCCTAGAGCGCTGAGATAATGTGCGACGACAGATACGTCCTTTCTGTCTTTTAAGACGCGCACAGATGCAATAGAGATACAACAAAGCGTATAATTACTCTCTTGAAGCGTTGAGACGTTGTACGACCATAGATACGTCCTTTCAATCTATCGAAACGTTCACAACCGCAATAGGGCCACGACTAAGCGTACATTCACTTCATTTAAGCGCTGGTACGCTGTACGACCATAGATACGTCTTTTCAATCCTTTTAGATGAGCTCGGACGCAAAAGAGCCAAACCTAAGCGTGTGTTTACATCATTGAAGCGCTGAGACGCTGTGCGGCCACAAATACGTACTTTCTATCATTCAAGACGTGCACAGACGTAATTGAGCTGCAACTAAATGTATAATCATTTTCCTAGAGTGCTGAGATAATGTGCGACGACAGATACGTCCTTTCTGTCTTTTAAGACGCGCACAGATGCAATAGAGATACAACAAAGCGTATAATTACTCTCTTGAAGCGTTGAGACGTTGTACGACCATAGATACGTCCTTTCAATCTATCGAAACGTTCACAACCGCAATAGGGCCACGACTAAGCGTCACTTCATTTAAGCGCTGGTACGCTGTACGACCATAGATACGTCTTTTCAATCCTTTAGATGAGCTCGGACGCAAAAGAGCCAAACTAAGCGTGTGTTTACATCATTGAAGCGCTGAGACGCTGTGCGGCCACAAATACGTACTTTCTATCATTCAAGACGTGCACAGACGTAATTGAGCTGCAACTAAATGTATAATCATTTTCCTAGAGCGCTGAGATAATGTGCGACGACAGATACGTCCTTTCTGTCTTTTAAGACGCGCACAGATGCAATAGAGATACAACAAAGCGTATAATTACTCTTTGAAGCGTTGAGACGTTGTACGACCATAGATACGTCCTTTCAATCTATCGAAACGTTCACAACCGCAATAGGGCCACGACTAAGCGTACATTCACTTCATTAAGCGCTGGTACGCTGTACGACCATAGATACGTCTTTTCAATCCTTTTAGATGAGCTCGGACGCAAAAGAGCCAAACTAAGCGTGTGTTTACATCATTGAAGCGCTGAGACGCTGTGCGGCCACAAATACGTACTTTCTATCATTCAAGACGTGCACAGACGTAATTGAGCTGCAACTAAATGTATAATCATTTTCCTAGAGCGCTGAGATAATGTGCGACGACAGATACGTCCTTTCTGTCTTTTAAGACGCGCACAGATGCAATAGAGATACAACAAAGCGTATAATTACTCTCTTGAAGCGTTGAGACGTTGTACGACCATAGATACGTCCTTTCAATCTATCGAAACGTTCACAACCGCAATAGGGCCACGACTAAGCGTACATTCACTTCATTCAAGCGCTGGTACGCTGTACGACCATAGATACGTCTTTTCAATCCTTTTAGATGAGCTCGGACGCAAAAGAGCCACAACTAAGTGTGTGTTTACATCATTGAAGCGCTGAGACGCTGTGCGGCCACAAATACGTACTTTCTATCATTCAAGACGTGCACAGACGTAATTGAGCTGCAACTAAATGTATAATCATTTTCCTAGAGCGCTGAGATAATGTGCGACGACAGATACGTCCTTTCTGTCTTTTAAGACGCGCACAGATGCAATAGAGATACAACAAAGCGTATAATTACTCTCTTGAAGCGTTGAGACGTTGGACGGCCATAGATACGTCATTTCAATCTATCGAAACGTTCACAACCGCAATAGGGCCACGACTAAGCGTACATTCACTTCATTCAAGCGCTGGTACGCTGTACGACCATAGATACGTCTTTTTAATCCTTTTAGATGAGCTCGGACGCAAAAGAGCCAAACTAAGCGTGTGTTTACATCATTGAAGCGCTGAGACGCTGTGCTGCCACAAATACGTACTTTCTATCATTCAAGACGTGCACAGACGTAATTGAGCTGCAACTAAATGTATAATCATTTTCCTAGAGCGCTGAGATAATGTGCGACGACAGATACGTCCTTTCTGTCTTTTAAGACGCGCACAGATGCAATAGAGATACAACAAAGCGTATAATTACTCTCTTGAAGCGTTGAGACGTTGTACGGCCATAGATACGTCCTTTCAATCTATCGAAACGTTCACAACCGCAATAGGGCCACGACTAAGCGTACATTCACTTCATTCAAGCGCTGGTACGCTGTACGACCATAGATACGTCTTTTCAATCCTTTTAGATGAGCTCGGACGCAAAAGAGCCAAACTAAGCGTGTGTTTACATCATTGAAGCGCTGAGACGCTGTGCGGCCACAAATACGTACTTTCTATCATTCAAGACGTGCACAGACGTAATTGAGCTGCAACTAAATGTATAATCATTTTCCTAGAGCGCTGAGATAATGTGCGACGACAGATACGTCCTTTCTGTCTTTTAAGACGCGCACAGATGCAATAGAGATACAACAAAGCGTATAATTACTCTCTTGAAGCGTTGAGACGTTGTACGACCATAGATACGTCCTTTCAATCTATCGAAACGTTCACAACCGCAATAGGGCCACGACTAAGCGTACATTCACTTCATTAAGCGCTGGTACGCTGTACGACCATAGATACGTCTTTTCAATCCTTTTAGATGAGCTCGGACGCAAAAGAGCCAAACTAAGCGTGTGTTTACATCATTGAAGCGCTGAGACGCTGTGCGGCCACAAATACGTACTTTCTATCATTCAAGACGTGCACAGACGTAATTGAGCTGCAGCTAAATGTATAATCATTTTCCTAGAGCGCTGAGATAATGTGCGACGACAGATACGTCCTTTCTGTCTTTTAAGACGCGCACAGATGCAATAGAGATACAACAAAGCGTATAATTACTCTTGAAGCGTTGAGACGTTGTACGACCATAGATACGTCCTTTCAATCTATCGAAACGTTCACAACCGCAATAGGGCCACGACTAAGCGTACATTCACTTCATTAAGCGCTGGTACGCTGTACGACCATAGATACGTCTTTTCAATCCTTTTAGATGAGCTCGGACGCAAAAGAGCCAAACTAAGCGTGTGTTTACATCATTGAAGCGCTGAGACGCTGTGCGGCCACAAATACGTACTTTCTATCATTCAAGACGTGCACAGACGTAATTGAGCTGCAACTAAATGTATAATCATTTTCCTAGAGCGCTGAGATAATGTGCGACGACAGATACGTCCTTTCTGTCTTTTAAGACGCGCACAGATGCAATAGAGATACAACAAAGCGTATAATTACTCTTGAAGCGTTGAGACGTTGTACGACCATAGATACGTCCTTTCAATTTATCGAAACGTTCACAACCGCAATAGGGCCACGACTAAGCGTACATTCACTTCATTCAAGCGCTGGTACGCTGTACGACCATAGATACGTCTTTTCAATCCTTTTAGATGAGCTCGGACGCAAAAGAGCCAAACTAAGCGTGTGTTTACATCATTGAAGCGCTGAGACGCTGTGCGGCCACAAATACGTACTTTCTATCATTCAAGACGTGCACAGACGTAATTGAGCTGCAACTAAATGTATAATCATTTTCCTAGAGCGCTGAGATAATGTGCGACGACAGATACGTCCTTTCTGTCTTTTAAGACGCGCACAGATGCAATAGAGATACAACAAAGCGTATAATTACTCTTTGAAGCGTTGAGACGTTGTACGGCCATAGATACGTCCTTTCAATCTATCGAAACGTTCACATTCGCAATAGAGCCACGACTAAGCGTACATTCACTTCATTAAGCGCTGGTACGCTGTACGACCATAGATACGTCTTTTCAATCCTTTTAGATGAGCTCGGACGCAAAAGAGCCAAACTAAGCGTGTGTTTACATCATTGAAGCGCTGAGACGCTGTGCGGCCACAAATACGTACTTTCTATCATTCAAGACGTGCACAGACGTAATTGAGCTGCAACTAAATGTATAATCATTTTCCTAGAGCGCTGAGATAATGTGCGACGACAGATACGTCCTTTCTGTCTTTTAAGACGCGCACAGATGCAATAGAGATACAACAAAGCGTATAATTACTCTTTGAAGCGTTGAGACGTTGTACGACCATAGATACGTCCTTTCAATCTATCGAAACGTTCACAACCGCAAGAGGGCCACGACTAAGCGTACATTCACTTCATTAAGCGCTGGTACGCTGTACGACCATAGATACGTCTTTTCAATCCTTTTAGATGAGCTCGGACGCAAAAGAGCCAAACTAAGCGTGTGTTTACATCATTGAAGCGCTGAGACGCTGTGCGGCCACAAATACGTACTTTCTATCATTCAAGACGTGCACAGACGTAATTGAGCTGCAACTAAATGTATAATCATTTTCCTAGAGCGCTGAGATAATGTGCGACGACAGATACGTCCTTTCTGTCTTTTTAGACGCGCACAGATGCAATAGAGATACAACAAAGCGTATAATTACTCTTGAAGCGTTGAGACGTTGTACACCATAGATACGTCCTTTCAATCTATCGAAACGTTCACAACCGCAATAGGGCCACGACTAAGCGTACATTCACTTCATTAAGCGCTGGTACGCTGTACGACCATAGATACGTCTTTTCAATCCTTTTAGATGAGCTCGGACGCAAAAGAGCCAAACTAAGCGTGTGTTTACATCATTGAAGCGCTGAGACGCTGTGCGGCCACAAATACGTACTTTCTATCATTCAAGACGTGCACAGACGTAATTGAGCTGCAACTAAATGTATAATCATTTTCCTAGAGCGCTGAGATAATGTGCGACGACAGATACGTCCTTTCTGTCTTTTAAGACGCGCACAGATGCAATAGAGATACAACAAAGCGTATAATTACTCTTTGAAGCGTTGAGACGTTGTACGACCATAGATACGTCCTTTCAATCTATCGAAACGTTCACAACCGCAATAGGGCCACGACTAAGCGTACATTCACTTCATTAAGCGCTGGTACGCTGTACGACCATAGATACGTCTTTTCAATCCTTTAGATGAGCTCGGACGCAAAAGAGCCAAACTAAGCGTGTGTTTACATCATTGAAGCGCTGAGACGCTGTGCGGCCACAAATACGTACTTTCTATCATTCAAGACGTGCACAGACGTAATTGAGCTGCAACTAAATGTATAATCATTTTCCTAGAGCGCTGAGATAATGTGCGACGACAGATACGTCCTTTCTGTCTTTTAAGACGCGCACAGATGCAATAGAGATACAACAAAGCGTATAATTACTCTCTTGAAGCGTTGAGACGTTGTACGACCATAGATACGTCCTTTCAATCTATCGAAACGTTCACAACCGCAATAGGGCCACGACTAAGCGTACATTCACTTCATTAAGCGCTGGTACGCTGTACGACCATAGATACGTCTTTTCAATCCTTTTAGATGAGCTCGGACGCAAAAGAGCCAAACTAAGCGTGTGTTTACATCATTGAAGCGCTGAGACGCTGTGCGGCCACAAATACGTACTTTCTATCATTCAAGACGTGCACAGACGTAATTGAGCTGCAACTAAATGTATAATCATTTTCCTAGAGCGCTGAGATAATGTGCGACGACAGATACGTCCTTTCTGTCTTTTAAGACGCGCACAGATGCAATAGAGATACAACAAAGCGTATAATTACTCTTTGAAGCGTTGAGACGTTGTACGACCATAGATACGTCCTTTCAATCTATCGAAACGTTCACAACCGCAATAGGGCCACGACTAAGCGTACATTCACTTCATTCAAGCGCTGGTACGCTGTACGACCATAGATACGTCTTTTCAATCCTTTTAGATGAGCTCGGACGCAAAAGAGCCAAACTAAGCGTGTGTTTACATCATTGAAGCGCTGAGACGCTGTGCGGCCACAAATACGTACTTTCTATCATTCAAGACGTGCACAGACGTAATTGAGCTGCAACTAAATGTATAATCATTTTCCTAGAGCGCTGAGATAATGTGCGACGACAGATACGTCCTTTCTGTCTTTTAAGACGCGCACAGATGCAATAGAGATACAACAAAGCGTATAATTACTCTCTTGAAGCGTTGAGACGTTGTACGACCATAGATACGTCCTTTCAATCTATCGAAACGTTCACAACCGCAATAGGGCCACGACTAAGCGTACATTCACTTCATTCAAGCGCTGGTACGCTGTACGACCATAGATACGTCTTTTCAATCCTTTTAGATGAGCTCGGACGCAAAAGAGCCACAACTAAGCGTGTGTTTACATCATTGAAGCGCTGAGACGCTGTGCGGCCACAAATACGTACTTTCTATCATTCAAGACGTGCACAGACGTAATTGAGCTGCACTAAATGTATAATCATTTTCCTAGAGCGCTGAGATAATGTGCGACGACAGATACGTCCTTTCTGTCTTTTAAGACGCGCACAGATGCAATAGAGATACAACAAAGCGTATAATTACTCTCTTGAAGCGTTGAGACGTTGTACGACCATAGATACGTCCTTTCAATCTATCGAAACGTTCACAACCGCAATAGGGCCACGACTAAGCGTACATTCACTTCATTCAAGCGCTGGTACGCTGTACGACCATAGATACGTCTTTTCAATCCTTTAGATGAGCTCGGACGCAAAAGAGCCAAACTAAGCGTGTGTTTACATCATTGAAGCGCTGAGACGCTGTGCGGCCACAAATACGTACTTTCTATCATTCAAGACGTGCACAGACGTAATTGAGCTGCAACTAAATGTATAATCATTTTCCTAGAGCGCTGAGATAATGTGCGACGACAGATACGTCCTTTCTGTCTTTAAAGACGCGCACAGATGCAATAGAGATACAACAAAGCGTATAATTACTCTTGAAGCGTTGAGACGTTGTACAACCATAGATACGTCCTTTCAATCTATCGAAACGTTCACAACCGCAATAGGGCCACGACTAAGCGTACATTCACTTCATTCAAGCGCTGGTACGCTGTACGACCATAGATACGTCTTTTCAATCCTTTTAGATGAGCTCGGACGCAAAAGAGCCACAACTAAGCGTGTGTTTACATCATTGAAGCGCTGAGACGCTGTGCGGCCACAAATACGTACTTTCTATCATTCAAGACGTGCACAGACGTAATTGAGCTGCAACTAAATGTATAATCATTTTCCTAGAGCGCTGAGATAATGTGCGACGACAGATACGTCCTTTCTGTCTTTAAAGACGCGCACAGATGCAATAGAGATACAACAAAGCGTATAATTACTCTTGAAGCGTTGAGACGTTGTACAACCATAGATACGTCCTTTCAATCTATCGAAACGTTCACAACCGCAATAGGGCCACGACTAAGCGTACATTCACTTCATTAAGCGCTGGTACGCTGTACGACCATAGATACGTCTTTTCAATCCTTTTAGATGAGCTCGGACGCAAAAGAGCCAAACTAAGCGTGTGTTTACATCATTGAAGCGCTGAGACGCTGTGCGGCCACAAATACGTACTTTCTATCATTCAAGACGTGCACAGACGTAATTGAGCTGCAACTAAATGTATAATCATTTTCCTAGAGCGCTGAGATAATGTGCGACGACAGATACGTCCTTTCTGTCTTTTAAGACGCGCACAGATGCAATAGAGATACAACAAAGCGTATAATTACTCTCTTGAAGCGTTGAGACGTTGTACGACCATAGATACGTCCTTTCAATCTATCGAAACGTTCACAACCGCAATAGGGCCACGACTAAGCGTACATTCACTTCATTCAAGCGCTGGTACGCTGTACGACCATAGATACGTCTTTTCAATCCTTTAGATGAGCTCGGACGCAAAAGAGCCACAACTAAGCGTGTGTTTACATCATTGAAGCGCTGAGACGCTGTGCGGCCACAAATACGTACTTTCTATCATTCAAGACGTGCACAGACGTAATTGAGCTGCACTAAATGTATAATCATTTTCCTAGAGCGCTGAGATAATGTGCGACGACAGATACGTCCTTTCTGTCTTTTAAGACGCGCACAGATGCAATAGAGATACAACAAAGCGTATAATTACTCTCTTGAAGCGTTGAGACGTTGTACGACCATAGATACGTCCTTTCAATCTATCGAAACGTTCACAACCGCAATAGGGCCACGACTAAGCGTACATTCACTTCATTAAGCGCTGGTACGCTGTACGACCATAGATACGTCTTTTCAATCCTTTAGATGAGCTCGGACGCAAAAGAGCCAAACTAAGCGTGTGTTTACATCATTGAAGCGCTGAGACGCTGTGCGGCCACAAATACGTACTTTCTATCATTCAAGACGTGCACAGACGTAATTGAGCTGCAACTAAATGTATAATCATTTTCCTAGAGCGCTGAGATAATGTGCGACGACAGATACGTCCTTTCTGTCTTTTAAGACGCGCACAGATGCAATAGAGATACAACAAAGCGTATAATTACTCTTTGAAGCGTTGAGACGTTGTACGACCATAGATACGTCCTTTCAATCTATCGAAACGTTCACAACCGCAATAGGGCCACGACTAAGCGTACATTCACTTCATTCAAGCGCTGGTACGCTGTACGACCATAGATACGTCTTTTCAATCCTTTAGATGAGCTCGGACGCAAAAGAGCCAAACTAAGCGTGTGTTTACATCATTGAAGCGCTGAGACGCTGTGCGGCCACAAATACGTACTTTCTATCATTCAAGACGTGCACAGACGTAATTGAGCTGCAGCTAAATGTATAATCATTTTCCTAGAGCGCTGAGATAATGTGCGACGACAGATACGTCCTTTCTGTCTTTTAAGACGCGCACAGATGCAATAGAGATACAACAAAGCGTATAATTACTCTCTTGAAGCGTTGAGACGTTGTACGACCATAGATACGTCCTTTCAATCTATCGAAACGTTCACAACCGCAATAGGGCCACGACTAAGCGTACATTCACTTCATTAAGCGCTGGTACGCTGTACGACCATAGATACGTCTTTTCAATCCTTTAGATGAGCTCGGACGCAAAAGAGCCAAACTAAGCGTGTGTTTACATCATTGAAGCGCTGAGACGCTGTGCGGCCACAAATACGTACTTTCTATCATTCAAGACGTGCACAGACGTAATTGAGCTGCAACTAAATGTATAATCATTTTCCTAGAGCGCTGAGATAATGTGCGACGACAGATACGTCCTTTCTGTCTTTTAAGACGCGCACAGATGCAATAGAGATACAACAAAGCGTATAATTACTCTTGAAGCGTTGAGACGTTGTACGACCATAGATACGTCCTTTCAATCTATCGAAACGTTCACAACCGCAATAGGGCCACGACTAAGCGTACATTCACTTCATTAAGCGCTGGTACGCTGTACGACCATAGATACGTCTTTTCAATCCTTTAGATGAGCTCGGACGCAAAAGAGCCAAACTAAGCGTGTGTTTACATCATTGAAGCGCTGAGACGCTGTGCGGCCACAAATACGTACTTTCTATCATTCAAGACGTGCACAGACGTAATTGAGCTGCAACTAAATGTATAATCATTTTCCTAGAGCGCTGAGATAATGTGCGACGACAGATACGTCCTTTCTGTCTTTTAAGACGCGCACAGATGCAATAGAGATACAACAAAGCGTATAATTACTCTCTTGAAGCGTTGAGACGTTGTACGACCATAGATACGTCCTTTCAATCTATCGAAACGTTCACAACCGCAATAGGGCCACGACTAAGCGTACATTCACTTCATTAAGCGCTGGTACGCTGTACGACCATAGATACGTCTTTTCAATCCTTTAGATGAGCTCGGACGCAAAAGAGCCAAACTAAGCGTGTGTTTACATCATTGAAGCGCTGAGACGCTGTGCGGCCACAAATACGTACTTTCTATCATTCAAGACGTGCACAGACGTAATTGAGCTGCAACTAAATGTATAATCATTTTCCTAGAGCGCTGAGATAATGTGCGACGACAGATACGTCCTTTCTGTCTTTTAAGACGCGCACAGATGCAATAGAGATACAACAAAGCGTATAATTACTCTTTGAAGCGTTGAGACGTTGTACGACCATAGATACGTCCTTTCAATCTATCGAAACGTTCACAACCGCAATAGGGCCACGACTAAGCGTACATTCACTTCATTCAAGCGCTGGTACGCTGTACGACCATAGATACGTCTTTTCAATCCTTTAGATGAGCTCGGACGCAAAAGAGCCAAACTAAGCGTGTGTTTACATCATTGAAGCGCTGAGACGCTGTGCGGCCACAAATACGTACTTTCTATCATTCAAGACGTGCACAGACGTAATTGAGCTGCAACTAAATGTATAATCATTTTCCTAGAGCGCTGAGATAATGTGCGACGACAGATACGTCCTTTCTGTCTTTTAAGACGCGCACAGATGCAATAGAGATACAACAAAGCGTATAATTACTCTCTTGAAGCGTTGAGACGTTGTACGACCATAGATACGTCCTTTCAATCTATCGAAACGTTCACAACCGCAATAGGGCCACGACTAAGCGTACATTCACTTCATTAAGCGCTGGTACGCTGTACGACCATAGATACGTCTTTTCAATCCTTTAGATGAGCTCGGACGCAAAAGAGCCAAACTAAGCGTGTGTTTACATCATTGAAGCGCTGAGACGCTGTGCGGCCACAAATACGTACTTTCTATCATTCAAGACGTGCACAGACGTAATTGAGCTGCACTAAATGTATAATCATTTTCCGAGAGCGCTGAGATAATGTACGACGACAGATACGTCCTTTCTGTCTTTTAAGACGCGCACAGATGCAATAGAGATACAACAAAGCGTATAATTACTCTTTGAAGCGTTGAGACGTTGTACGACCATAGATACGTCCTTTCAATCTATCGAAACGTTCACAACCGCAATAGGGCCACGACTAAGCGTACCATCACTTCATTAAAGCGCTAGTACGCTGTACGACCAAAGATACGTATTTCAATCCTTTTAGATAAGCTCGGACGCAAAAGAGCCAAACTAAGCGTGTGTTTACATCATTGAAGCGCTGAGACGCTGTGCGGCCACAAATACGTACTTTCTATCATTCAAGACGTGCACAGACGTAATTGAGCTGCAACTAAATGTATAATCATTTTCCTAGAGCGCTGAGATAATGTGCGACGACAGATACATCCTTTCTGTCTTTTAAGACGCGCACAGATGCAATAGAGATACAACAAAGCGTATAATTACTCTCTTTAGCGTTGAAGCGTTGTACAACCATAGATACGTCTTTTCAATTTATCGAAACGTTCACAACCGCAAGAGGACCACCACTAAGCGTACATTCACTTCGTTTAAGCGCTGGTACGCTGTACGACCATACATACGTCTTTTCAATCCTTTAGATGAGCTCGGACGCAAAAGAGCCAAACTAAGCGTGTGTTTACATCATTGAAGCGCTGAGACGCTGTGCGGCCACAAATACGTACTTTCTATCATTCAAGACGTGCACAGACGTAATTGAGCTGCAGCTAAATGTATAATCATTTTCCTAGAGCGCTGAGATAATGTGCGACGACAGATACGTCCTTTCTGTCTTTTAAGACGCGCACAGATGCAATAGAGATACAACAAAGCGTATAATTACTCTTTTGAAGCGTTGAGACGTTGTACGACCATAGATACGTCCTTTCAATCTATCGAAACGTTCACAACCGCAATAGGGCCACGACTAAGCGTACATTCACTTCATTTAAGCGCTGGTACGCTGTACGACCATAGATACGTCTTTTCAATCCTTTCAGATGAGCTCGGACGCAAAAGAGCCAAACCTAAGCGTGTGTTTACATCATTGAAGCGCTGAGACGCTGTGCGGCCACAAATACGTACTTTCTATCATTCAAGACGTGCACAGACGTAATTGAGCTGCAACTAAATGTATAATCATTTTCCTAGAGTGCTGAGATAATGTGCGACGACAGATACGTCCTTTCTGTCTTTTAAGACGCGCACAGATGCAATAGAGATACAACCAAGCGTATGATTACTCTTTTAAAGCGTTGAGACGTTGTACGACCATAGATACGTCCTTTAAATCTACCGAGACGTTCACAACCGCAATAGGGCCACGACTAAGCGTACATTCACTTCATTCAAGCGCTGGTATGATGTACGACCATAGATAGGTCTTTCCAATCCATTTGGATGAGCTCGGACGCAAAAGAGCCAAACTAAGCGTGTGTTTACATCATTGAAGCGCTGAGACGCTGTGCGGCCACAAATACGTACTTTCTATCATTCAAGACGTGCACAGATGTAATTGAGCCGCAATAAATGTATAATTATTTTCCTAGAGCGCTGAGATAATGTGCGACGACAGATACGTCCTTTCTGTCTTTTAAGACGCGCACAGATGCAATAGAGATACAACAAAGCGTATAATTACTCTCTTGAAGCGTTGAGACGTTGTACGACCATAGATACGTCCTTTCAATCTATCGAAACGTTCACAACCGCAATAGGGCCACGACTAAGCGTACATTCACTTCATTAAGCGCTGGTACGCTGTACGACCATAGATACGTCTTTTCAATCCTTTAGATGAGCTCGGACGCAAAAGAGCCAAACTAAGCGTGTGTTTACATCATTGAAGCGCTGAGACGCTGTGCGGCCACAAATACGTACTTTCTATCATTCAAGACGTGCACAGACGTAATTGAGCTGCAGCCAAATGTATAATCATTCTCCTAGAGCGCTGAGATTATATGCGACGACATATACGTCCTTTCTGTCTTTTAAGACGCGCACAGATGCAATAGAGATACAACCAAGCGTATAATTACTCTTTGAAGCGTTGAGACGTTGTACGACCATAGATACGTCCTTTCAATCTATCGAAACGTTCACAACCGCAATAGGGCCACGACTAAGCGTACATTCACTTCATTTAAGCGCTGGTACGCTGTACGACCATAGATACGTCTTTTCAATCCTTTAGATGAGCTCGGACGCAAAAGAGCCAAACTAAGCGTGTGTTTACATCATTGAAGCGCTGAGACGCTGTGCGGCCACAAATACGTACTTTCTATCATTCAAGACGTGCACAGACGTAATTGAGCTGCAGCTAAATGTATAATCATTTTCCTAGAGCGCTGAGATAATGTGCGACGACAGATACGTCCTTTCTGTCTTTTAAGACGCGCACAGATGCAATAGAGATACAACAAAGCGTATAATTACTCTTGAAGCGTTGAGACGTTGTACGACCATAGATACGTCCTTTCAATCTATCGAAACGTTCACAACCGCAATAGGGCCACGACTAAGCGTACATTCACTTCATTCAAGCGCTGGTACGCTGTACGACCATAGATACGTCTTTTCAATCCTTTTAGATGAGCTCGGACGCAAAAGAGCCAAACTAAGCGTGTGTTTACATCATTGAAGCGCTGAGACGCTGTGCGGCCACAAATACGTACTTTCTATCATTCAAGACGTGCACAGACGTAATTGAGCTGCAACTAAATGTATAATCATTTTCCTAGAGCGCTGAGATAATGTGCGACGACAGATACGTCCTTTCTGTCTTTTAAGACGCGCACAGATGCAATAGAGATACAACAAAGCGTATAATTACTCTCTTGAAGCGTTGAGACGTTGTACGACCATAGATACGTCCTTTCAATCTATCGAAACGTTCACAACCGCAATAGGGCCACGACTAAGCGTACATTCACTTCATTAAGCGCTGGTACGCTGTACGACCATAGATACGTCTTTTCAATCCTTTTAGATGAGCTCGGACGCAAAAGAGCCAAACTAAGCGTGTGTTTACATCATTGAAGCGCTGAGACGCTGTGCGGCCACAAATACGTACTTTCTATCATTCAAGACGTGCACAGACGTAATTGAGCTGCAGCCAAATGTATAATCATTCTCCTAGAGCGCTGAGATTATATGCGACGACATATACGTCCTTTCTGTCTTTTAAGACGCGCACAGATGCAATAGAGATACAACAAAGCGTATAATTACTCTTTGAAGCGTTGAGACGTTGTACGACCATAGATACGTCCTTTCAATCTATCGAAACGTTCACAACCGCAATAGGGCCACGACTAAGCGTACATTCACTTCATTAAGCGCTGGTACGCTGTACGACCATAGATACGTCTTTTCAATCCTTTTAGATGAGCTCGGACGCAAAAGAGCCAAACTAAGCGTGTGTTTACATCATTGAAGCGCTGAGACGCTGTGCGGCCACAAATACGTACTTTCTATCATTCAAGACGTGCACAGACGTAATTGAGCTGCAGCTAAATGTATAATCATTTTCCTAGAGCGCTGAGATAATGTGCGACGACAGATACGTCCTTTCTGTCTTTTAAGACGCGCACAGATGCAATAGAGATACAACAAAGCGTATAATTACTCTTTGAAGCGTTGAGACGTTGTACGACCATAGATACGTCCTTTCAATCTATCGAAACGTTCACAACCGCAATAGGGCCACGACTAAGCGTACATTCACTTCATTCAAGCGCTGGTACGCTGTACGACCATAGATACGTCTTTTCAATCCTTTAGATGAGCTCGGACGCAAAAGAGCCAAACTAAGCGTGTGTTTACATCATTGAAGCGCTGAGACGCTGTGCGGCCACAAATACGTACTTTCTATCATTCAAGACGTGCACAGACGTAATTGAGCTGCACTAAATGTATAATCATTTTCCTAGAGCGCTGAGATAATGTGCGACGACAGATACGTCCTTTCTGTCTTTTAAGACGCGCACAGATGCAATAGAGATACAACAAAGCGTATAATTACTCTCTTGAAGCGTTGAGACGTTGTACGACCATAGATACGTCCTTTCAATCTATCGAAACGTTCACAACCGCAATAGGGCCACGACTAAGCGTACATTCACTTCATTAAGCGCTGGTACGCTGTACGACCATAGATACGTCTTTTCAATCCTTTTAGATGAGCTCGGACGCAAAAGAGCCAAACTAAGCGTGTGTTTACATCATTGAAGCGCTGAGACGCTGTGCGGCCACAAATACGTACTTTCTATCATTCAAGACGTGCACAGACGTAATTGAGCTGCAACTAAATGTATAATCATTTTCCTAGAGCGCTGAGATAATGTGCGACGACAGATACGTCCTTTCTGTCTTTTAAGACGCGCACAGATGCAATAGAGATACAACAAAGCGTATAATTACTCTCTTGAAGCGTTGAGACGTTGTACGACCATAGATACGTCCTTTCAATCTATCGAAACGTTCACAACCGCAATAGGGCCACGACTAAGCGTACATTCACTTCATTCAAGCGCTGGTACGCTGTACGACCATAGATACGTCTTTTCAATCCTTTAGATGAGCTCGGACGCAAAAGAGCCAAACTAAGCGTGTGTTTACATCATTGAAGCGCTGAGACGCTGTGCGGCCACAAATACGTACTTTCTATCATTCAAGACGTGCACAGACGTAATTGAGCTGCAACTAAATGTATAATCATTTTCCTAGAGCGCTGAGATAATGTGCGACGACAGATACGTCCTTTCTGTCTTTTAAGACGCGCACAGATGCAATAGAGATACAACAAAGCGTATAATTACTCTCTTGAAGCGTTGAGACGTTGTACGACCATAGATACGTCCTTTCAATCTATCGAAACGTTCACAACCGCAATAGGGCCACGACTAAGCGTACATTCACTTCATTCAAGCGCTGGTACGCTGTACGACCATAGATACGTCTTTTCAATCCTTTAGATGAGCTCGGACGCAAAAGAGCCAAACTAAGCGTGTGTTTACATCATTGAAGCGCTGAGACGCTGTGCGGCCACAAATACGTACTTTCTATCATTCAAGACGTGCACAGACGTAATTGAGCTGCAACTAAATGTATAATCATTTTCCTAGAGCGCTGAGATAATGTGCGACGACAGATACGTCCTTTCTGTCTTTTAAGACGCGCACAGATGCAATAGAGATACAACAAAGCGTATAATTACTCTCTTGAAGCGTTGAGACGTTGTACGACCATAGATACGTCCTTTCAATCTATCGAAACGTTCACAACCGCAATAGGGCCACGACTAAGCGTACATTCACTTCATTCAAGCGCTGGTACGCTGTACGACCATAGATACGTCTTTTCAATCCTTTTAGATGAGCTCGGACGCAAAAGAGCCACAACTAAGCGTGTGTTTACATCATTGAAGCGCTGAGACGCTGTGCGGCCACAAATACGTACTTTCTATCATTCAAGACGTGCACAGACGTAATTGAGCTGCAACTAAATGTATAATCATTTTCCTAGAGCGCTGAGATAATGTGCGACGACAGATACGTCCTTTCTGTCTTTTAAGACGCGCACAGATGCAATAGAGATACAACAAAGCGTATAATTACTCTTGAAGCGTTGAGACGTTGTACAACCATAGATACGTCCTTTCAATCTATCGAAACGTTCACAACCGCAATAGGGCCACGACTAAGCGTACATTCACTTCATTAAGCGCTGGTACGCTGTACGACCATAGATACGTCTTTTCAATCCTTTAGATGAGCTCGGACGCAAAAGAGCCAAACTAAGCGTGTGTTTACATCATTGAAGCGCTGAGACGCTGTGCGGCCACAAATACGTACTTTCTATCATTCAAGACGTGCACAGACGTAATTGAGCTGCAGCTAAATGTATAATCATTTTCCTAGAGCGCTGAGATAATGTGCGACGACAGATACGTCCTTTCTGTCTTTTAAGACGCGCACAGATGCAATAGAGATACAACAAAGCGTATAATTACTCTCTTGAAGCGTTGAGACGTTGTACGACCATAGATACGTCCTTTCAATCTATCGAAACGTTCACAACCGCAATAGGGCCACGACTAAGCGTACATTCACTTCATTCAAGCGCTGGTACGCTGTACGACCATAGATACGTCTTTTCAATCCTTTTAGATGAGCTCGGACGCAAAAGAGCCACAACTAAGCGTGTGTTTACATCATTGAAGCGCTGAGACGCTGTGCGGCCACAAATACGTACTTTCTATCATTCAAGACGTGCACAGACGTAATTGAGCTGCAACTAAATGTATAATCATTTTCCTAGAGCGCTGAGATAATGTGCGACGACAGATACGTCCTTTCTGTCTTTTAAGACGCGCACAGATGCAATAGAGATACAACAAAGCGTATAATTACTCTCTTGAAGCGTTGAGACGTTGTACACCATAGATACGTCCTTTCAATCTATCGAAACGTTCACAACCGCAATAGGGCCACGACTAAGCGTACATTCACTTCATTAAGCGCTGGTACGCTGTACGACCATAGATACGTCTTTTCAATCCTTTAGATGAGCTCGGACGCAAAAGAGCCAAACTAAGCGTGTGTTTACATCATTGAAGCGCTGAGACGCTGTGCGGCCACAAATACGTACTTTCTATCATTCAAGACGTGCACAGACGTAATTGAGCTGCAACTAAATGTATAATCATTTTCCTAGAGCGCTGAGATAATGTGCGACGACAGATACGTCCTTTCTGTCTTTTAAGACGCGCACAGATGCAATAGAGATACAACAAAGCGTATAATTACTCTTTGAAGCGTTGAGACGTTGTACGACCATAGATACGTCCTTTCAATCTATCGAAACGTTCACAACCGCAATAGGGCCACGACTAAGCGTACATTCACTTCATTCAAGCGCTGGTACGCTGTACGACCATAGATACGTCTTTTCAATCCTTTAGATGAGCTCGGACGCAAAAGAGCCAAACTAAGCGTGTGTTTACATCATTGAAGCGCTGAGACGCTGTGCGGCCACAAATACGTACTTTCTATCATTCAAGACGTGCACAGACGTAATTGAGCTGCAGCTAAATGTATAATCATTTTCCTAGAGCGCTGAGATAATGTGCGACGACAGATACGTCCTTTCTGTCTTTTAAGACGCGCACAGATGCAATAGAGATACAACAAAGCGTATAATTACTCTCTTGAAGCGTTGAGACGTTGTACGACCATAGATACGTCCTTTCAATCTATCGAAACGTTCACAACCGCAATAGGGCCACGACTAAGCGTACATTCACTTCATTCAAGCGCTGGTACGCTGTACGACCATAGATACGTCTTTTCAATCCTTTAGATGAGCTCGGACGCAAAAGAGCCAAACCTAAGCGTGTGTTTACATCATTGAAGCGCTGAGACGCTGTGCGGCCACAAATACGTACTTTCTATCATTCAAGACGTGCACAGACGTAATTGAGCTGCAACTAAATGTATAATCATTTTCCTAGAGCGCTGAGATAATGTGCGACGACAGATACGTCCTTTCTGTCTTTTAAGACGCGCACAGATGCAATAGAGATACAACAAAGCGTATAATTGCTCTCTTGAAGCGTTGAGACGTTGTACAACCATAGATACGTCCTTTCAATCTATCGAAACGTTCACAGCCGCATTGGGCCACGACTAAGCGTACCATCACTTCATTCAAGCGCTGGTACGCTGTACGACCATAGATACGTCTTTTCAATCCTTTTAGATGAGCTCGGACGCAAAAGAGCCACAACTAAGCGTGTGTTTACATCATTGAAGCGCTGAGACGCTGTGCGGCCACAAATACGTACTTTCTATCATTCAAGACGTGCACAGACGTAATTGAGCTGCAACTAAATGTATAATCATTTTCCTAGAGTGCTGAGATAATGTGCGACGACAGATACGTCCTTTCTGTCTTTTAAGACGCGCACAGATGCAATAGAGATACAACAAAGCGTATAATTACTCTCTTGAAGCGTTGAGACGTTGTACGACCATAGATACGTCCTTTCAATCTATCGAAACGTTCACAACCGCAATAGGGCCACGACTAAGCGTACATTCACTTCATTCAAGCGCTGGTACGCTGTACGACCATAGATACGTCTTTTCAATCCTTTTAGATGAGCTCGGACGCAAAAGAGCCAAACCTAAGCGTGTGTTTACATCATTGAAGCGCTGAGACGCTGTGCGGCCACAAATACGTACTTTCTATCATTCAAGACGTGCACAGACGTAATTGAGCTGCAACTAAATGTATAATCATTTTCCTAGAGCGCTGAGATAATGTGCGACGACAGATACGTCCTTTCTGTCTTTTAAGACGCGCACAGATGCAATAGAGATACAACAAAGCGTATAATTACTCTCTTGAAGCGTTGAGACGTTGTACAACCATAGATACGTCCTTTCAATCTATCGAAACGTTCACAACCGCAATAGGGCCACGACTAAGCGTACATTCACTTCATTCAAGCGCTGGTACGCTGTACGACCATAGATACGTCTTTTCAATCCTTTAGATGAGCTCGGACGCAAAAGAGCCACAACTAAGCGTGTGTTTACATCATTGAAGCGCTGAGACGCTGTGCGGCCACAAATACGTACTTTCTATCATTCAAGACGTGCACAGACGTAATTGAGCTGCAGCTAAATGTATAATCATTTTCCTAGAGCGCTGAGATAATGTGCGACGACAGATACGTCCTTTCTGTCTTTTAAGACGCGCACAGATGCAATAGAGATACAACAAAGCGTATAATTACTCTCTTGAAGCGTTGAGACGTTGTACAACCATAGATACGTCCTTTCAATCTATCGAAACGTTCACAACCGCAATAGGGCCACGACTAAGCGTACATTCACTTCATTAAGCGCTGGTACGCTGTACGACCATAGATACGTCTTTTCAATCCTTTAGATGAGCTCGGACGCAAAAGAGCCACAACTAAGCGTGTGTTTACATCATTGAAGCGCTGAGACGCTGTGCGGCCACAAATACGTACTTTCTATCATTCAAGACGTGCACAGACGTAATTGAGCTGCTAAATGTATAATCATTTTCCTAGAGTGCTGAGATAATGTGCGACGACAGATACGTCCTTTCTGTCTTTTAAGACGCGCACAGATGCAATAGAGATACAACAAAGCGTATAATTACTCTTGAAGCGTTGAGACGTTGTACAACCATAGATACGTCCTTTCAATCTATCGAAACGTTCACAACCGCAATAGGGCCACGACTAAGCGTACATTCACTTCATTCAAGCGCTGGTACGCTGTACGACCATAGATACGTCTTTTCAATCCTTGCAGATGAGCTCGGACGCAAAAGAGCCACAACTAAGCGTGTGTTTACATCATTAAAGCGCTGAGACGCTGTGCGGCCACAAATACGTACTTTCTATCATTCAAGACGTGCACAGACGTAATTGAGCTGCAACTAAATGTATAATCATTTTCCTAGAGCGCTGAGATAATGCGACGACAGATACGTCCTTTCTGTCTTTTAAGACGCGCACAGATGCAATAGAGATACAACAAAGCGTATAATTACTCTTTGAAGCGTTGAGACGTTGTACGACCATAGATACGTCCTTTCAATCTATCGAAACGTTCACAACCGCAATAGGGCCACGACTAAGCGTACATTCACTTCATTCGAGCGCTGGTACGCTGTACGACCATAGATACGTCTTTTCAATCCTTAGATGAGCTCGGACGCAAAAGAGCCACAACTAAGCGTGTGTTTACATCATTGAAGCGCTGAGACGCTGTGCGGCCACAAATACGTACTTTCTATCATTCAAGACGTGCACAGACGTAATTGAGCGCAATAAATGTAATCATTTTCCTAGAGCGCTGAGATAATGTGCGACGACAGATACGTCCTTTCTGTCTTTTAAGACGCGCACAGATGCAATAGAGATACAACAAAGCGTATAATTACTCTTGAAGCGTTGAGACGTTGTACACCATAGATACGTCCTTTCAATCTATCGAAACGTTCACAACCGCAATAGGGCCACGACTAAGCGTACATTCACTTCATTCAAGCGCTGGTACGCTGTACGACCATAGATACGTCTTTTCAATCCTTTAGATGAGCTCGGACGCAAAAGAGCCACAACTAAGCGTGTGTTTACATCATTGAAGCGCTGAGACGCTGTGGCCACAAATACGTACTTTCTATCATTCAAGACGTGCACAGACGTAATTGAGCTGCAACTAAATGTACAATCATTTTCCTAGAGTGCTGAGATAATGTGCGACGACAGATACGTCCTTTCTGTCTTTTAAGACGCGCACAGATGCAATAGAGATACAACAAAGCGTATAATTACTCTTTGAAGCGTTGAGACGTTGTACGACCATAGATACGTCCTTTCAATCTATCGAAACGTTCACACCGCAATAGGGCCACGACTAAGCGTACAATCACTTCATTCAAGCGCTGGTACGCTGTACGACCATAGATACGTCTTTTCAATCCTTGCAGATGAGCTCGGACGCAAAAGAGCCACAACTAAGCGTGTGTTTACATCATTGAAGCGCTGAGACGCTGTGCGGCCACAAATACGTACTTTCTATCATTCAAGACGTGCACAGACGTAATTGAGCCGCAATAAATGTACAATCATTTTCCTAGAGCGCTGAGATAATGTGCGACGACAGATACGTCCTTTCTGTCTTTTAAGACGCGCACAGATGCAATAGAGATACAACAAAGCGTATAATTACTCTTTGAAGCGTTGAGACGTTGTACGACCATAGATACGTCCTTTCAATCTATCGAAACGTTCACAACCGCAATAGGGCCACGACTAAGCGTACATTCACTTCATTCAAGCGCTGGTACGCTGTACGACCATAGATACGTCTTTTCAATCCTTTTAGATGAGCTCGGACGCAAAAGAGCCACAACTAAGCGTGTGTTTACATCATTGAAGCGCTGAGACGCTGTGCGGCCACAAATACGTACTTTCTATCATTCAAGACGTGCACAGACGTAATTGAGCCGCAATAAATGTACAATCATTTTCCTAGAGCGCTGAGATAATGTGCGACGACAGATACGTCCTTTCTGTCTTTTAAGACGCGCACAGATGCAATAGAGATACAACAAAGCGTATAATTACTCTCTTGAAGCGTTGAGACGTTGTACGACCATAGATACGTCCTTTCAATCTATCGAAACGTTCACAGGCGCAATAGGGCCACGACTAAGCGTACCATCACTTCATTCAAGCGCTGGTACGCTGTACGACCATAGATACGTCTTTTCAATCCTTGCAGATGAGCTCGGACGCAAAAGAGCCACAACTAAGCGTGTGTTTACATCATTGAAGCGCTGAGACGCTGTGCGGCCACAAATACGTACTTTCTATCATTCAAGACGTGCACAGACGTAATTGAGCCGCAATAAATGTACAATCATTTTCCTAGTGCTGAGATAATGTACGACGACAGATACGTCCTTTCTGTCTTTTAAGACGCGCACAGATGCAATAGAGATACAACAAAGCGTATAATTACTCTCTTGAAGCGTTGAGACGTTGTACGACCATAGATACGTCCTTTCAATCTATCGAAACGTTCACAACCGCAATAGGGCCACGACTAAGCGTACATTCACTTCATTCAAGCGCTGGTACGCTGTACGACCATAGATACGTCTTTTCAATCCTTGCAGATGAGCTCGGACGCAAAAGTGCCAAACTTAAGCGTGTGTTTACATCATTGAAGCGCTGAGACGCTGTGCGGCCACAAATACGTACTTTCTATCATTCAAGACGTGCACAGACGTAATTGAGCTGCAACTAAATGTACAATCATTTTCCTAGAGTGCTGAGATAATGTGCGACGACAGATACGTCCTTTCTGTCTTTTAAGACGCGCACAGATGCAATAGAGATACAACAAAGCGTATAATTACTCGTTTGAAGCGTTGAGACGTTGTACAACCATAGATACGTCCTTTCAATCTATCGAAACGTTCACAACCGCAATAGGGCCACGACTAAGCGTACATTCACTTCATTCAAGCGCTGGTACGCTGTACGACCATAGATACGTCTTTTCAATCCTTGCAGATGAGCTCGGACGCAAAAGAGCCACAACTAAGCGTGTTTCACATCATCGAAGCGCTGAGACGCTGTGCGGCCACAAATACGTACTTTCTATCATTCAAGACGTGCACAGACGTAATTGAGCCGCAATAAATGTACAATCATTTTCCTAGAGCGCTGAGATAATGTGCGACGACAGATACGTCCTTTCTGTCTTTTAAGACGCGCACAGATGCAATAGAGATACAACAAAGCGTATAATTACTCTTTGAAGCGTTGAGACGTTGTACGACCATAGATACGTCCTTTCAATCTATCGAAACGTTCACAACCGCAATAGGGCCACGACTAAGCGTACATTCACTTCATTCAAGCGCTGGTACGCTGTACGACCATAGATACGTCTTTTCAATCCTTTTAGATGAGCTCGGACGCAAAAGAGCCACAACTAAGTGTGTTTACATCATTGAAGCGCTGAGACGCTGTGCGGCCACAAATACGTACTTTCTATCATTCAAGACGTGCACAGACGTAATTGAGCCGCAATAAATGTACAATCATTTTCCTAGAGCGCTGAGATAATGTGCGACGACAGATACGTCCTTTCTGTCTTTTAAGACGCGCACAGATGCAATAGAGATACAACAAAGCGTATAATTACTCTCTTGAAGCGTTGAGACGTTGTACGACCATAGATACGTCCTTTCAATCTATCGAAACGTTCACAGCCGCAATAGGGCCACGACTAAGCGTACACACTTCATTCAAGCGCTAGTACGCTGTACGACCATAGATACGTCTTTTCAATCCTTAGATGAGCTCGGACGCAAAAGAGCCACAACTAAGCGTGTTTTACATCATTGAAGCGCTGAGACGCTGTGCGGCCACAAATACGTACTTTCTATCATTCAAGACGTGCACAGACGTAATTGAGCCGCAATAAATGTACAATCATTTTCCTAGAGTGCTGAGATAATGTACGACGACAGATACGTCCTTTCTGTCTTTTAAGACGCGCACAGATGCAATAGAGATACAACAAAGCGTATAATTACTCTCTTGAAGCGTTGAGACGTTGTACGACCATAGATACGTCCTTTCAATCTATCGAAACGTTCACAGCCGCAATAGGGCCACGACTAAGCGTACATTCACTTCATTCAAGCGCTGGTACGCTGTACGACCATAGATACGTCTTTTCAATCCTTGCAGATGAGCTCGGACGCAAAAGAGCCACAACTAAGCGTGTGTTTACATCATTGAAGCGCTGAGACGCTGTGCGGCCACAAATACGTACTTTCTATCATTCAAGACGTGCACAGACGTAATTGAGCTGCAACTAAATGTATAATCATTTTCCTAGAGCGCTGAGATAATGTGCGACGACAGATACGTCCTTTCTGTCTTTTAAGACGCGCACAGATGCAATAGAGATACAACAAAGCGTATAATTACTCTCTTGAAGCGTTGAGACGTTGTACAACCATAGATACGTCCTTTCAATCTATCGAAACGTTCACAACCGCAATAGGGCCACGACTAAGCGTACATTCACTTCATTCAAGCGCTGGTACGCTGTACGACCATAGATACGTCTTTTCAATCCTTGCAGATGAGCTCGGACGCAAAAGAGCCACAACTAAGCGTGTGTTTTCATCAGTAAGCTCGAGACGCTGTGCGGCCTCAAATACGTACTTTCTATCATTCAAGACGTGCACAGACGTAATTGAGCCGCAAAAATGTACAATCATTTTCCTAGAGTGCTGAGATAATGTACGACGACAGATTGTCCTTTCTGTCTTTTAAGACACGCACAGATGCATTAGTGATCGACAAAGCGTATAATTACTCTTTTGAAGCGTTGAGACGTTGTACGACCATAGATACGTCCTTTCAATCTATCGAAACGTTCACAACCGCAATAGGGCCACGACTAAGCGTACATTCACTTCATTCAAGCGCTGGTACGCTGTACGACCATAGATACGTCTTTTCAATCCTTTTAGATGAGCTCGGACGCAAAAGAGCCACAACTAAGCGTGTGTTTACATCATTGAAGCGCTGAGACGCTGTGCGGCCACAAATACGTACTTTCTATCATTCAAGACGTGCACAGACGTAATTGAGCTGCAACTAAATGTATAATCATTTTCCTAGAGCGCTGAGATAATGTGCGACGACAGATACGTCCTTTCTGTCTTTTAAGACGCGCACAGATGCAATAGAGATACAACAAAGCGTATAATTACTCTCTTGAAGCGTTGAGACGTTGTACAACCATAGATACGTCCTTTCAATCTATCGAAACGTTCACAACCGCAATAGGGCCACGACTAAGCGTATCATCACTTCATTCAAGCGCTGGTACGCTGTACGACCATAGATACGTCTTTTCAATCCTTTTAGATGAGCTCGGACGCAAAAGAGCCAAACCTAAGCGTGTGTTTACATCATTGAAGCGCTGAGACGCTGTGCGGCCACAAATACGTACTTTCTATCATTCAAGACGTGCACAGACGTAATTGAGCTGCAACTAAATGTATAATCATTTTCCTAGAGTGCTGAGATAATGTGCGACGACAGATACGTCCTTTCTGTCTTTTAAGACGCGCACAGATGCAATAGAGATACAACAAAGCGTATAATTACTCTCTTGAAGCGTTGAGACGTTGTACAACCATAGATACGTCCTTTCAATCTATCGAAACGTTCACAACCGCAATAGGGCCACGACTAAGCGTACATTCACTTCATTTAAGCGCTGGTACGCTGTACGACCATAGATACGTCTTTTCAATCCTTGCAGATGAGCTCGGACGCAAAAGAGCCACAACTAAGCGTGTGTTTACATCATTGAAGCGCTGAGACGCTGTGCGGCCACAAATACGTACTTTCTATCATTCAAGACGTGCACAAACGTAATTGAGCCGCGATAAATGTACAATCATTTTCCTAGAGTGCTGAGATAATGTGCGACGACAGATACGTCCTTTCTGTCTTTTAAGACGCGCACAGATGCAATAGAGATACAACAAAGCGTATAATTACTCTCTTGAAGCGTTGAGACGTTGTACGACCATAGATACGTCCTTTCAATCTATCGAAACGTTCACAACCGCAATAGGGCCACGACTAAGCGTACATTCACTTCATTCAAGCGCTGGTACGCTGTACGACCATAGATACGTCTTTTCAATCCTTGCAGATGAGCTCGGACGCAAAAGAGCCACAACTAAGCGTGTGTTTACATCATTGAAGCGCTGAGACGCTGTGCGGCCACAAATACGTACTTTCTATCATTCAAGACGTGCACAGACGTAATTGAGCCGCAACTAAATGTACAATCATTTTCCTAGAGTGCTGAGATAATGTGCGACGACAGATACGTCCTTTCTGTCTTTTAAGACGCGCACAGATGCAATAGAGATACAACAAAGCGTATAATTACTCTCTTGAAGCGTTGAGACGTTGTACATAGATACGTCCTTTCAATCTATCGAAACGTTCACAACCGCAATAGGGCCACGACTAAGCGTACATTCACTTCATTCAAGCGCTGGTACGCTGTACGACCATAGATACGTCTTTTCAATCCTTGCAGATGAGCTCGGACGCAAAAGAGCCACAACTAAGTGTGTAATTACATCATTGAAGCGCTGAGACGCTGTGCTGCCACAAATACGTACTTTCTATCATTCAAGACGTGCACAGACGTAATTGAGCTGCAACTAAATGTATAATCATTTTCCTAGAGTGCTGAGATAATGTGCGACGACAGATACGTCCTTTCTATCTTTTAAGACGCGCACAGATGTCATAGAGATACAACCAAGCGTATAATTACTTCTTGAAGCGTTGAAACGTTGTACGACCATGGATACGTCCTTTCAATTTATCGAAACGTTCACAACCGCAATAGGGCCACGACTAAGCGTATCATCACTTCATTCAAGCGCTGGTACGCTGTACGACCATAGATACGTCTTTTCAATCCTTGCAGATGAGCTCGGACGCAAAAGAGCCACAACTAAGTGTGTAATTACATCATTGAAGCGCTGAGACGCTGTGCGGCCACAAATACGTACTTTCTATCATTCAAGACGTGCACAGACGTAATTGAGCCGCAACTAAATGTATAATCATTTTCCTAGAGTGCTGAGATAATGTACGACGACAGATACGTCCTTTCTGTCTTTTAAGACGCGCACAGATGCAATAGAGATACAACAAAGCGTATAATTACTCTCTTGAAGCGTTGAGACGTTGTACGACCATAGATACGTCCTTTCAATCTATCGAAACGTTCACAACCGCAATAGGGCCACGACTAAGCGTACCATCACTTCATTCAAGCGCTGGTACGCTGTACGACCATAGATACGTCTTTTAATCCTTAGATGAGCTCGGACGCAAAAGAGCCACAACTAAGCGTGTGTTTACATCATTGAAGCGCTGAGACGCTGTGCGGCCACAAATACGTACTTTCTATCATTCAAGACGTGCACAGACGTAATTGAGCTGCAACTAAATGTATAATCATTTTCCTAGAGCGCTGAGATAATGTGCGACGACAGATACGTCCTTTCTGTCTTTTAAGACGCGCACAGATGCAATAGAGATACAACAAAGCGTATAATTACTCTCTTGAAGCGTTGAGACGTTGTACGACCATAGATACGTCCTTTCAATCTATCGAAACGTTCACAACCGCAATAGGGCCACGACTAAGCGTACATTCACTTCATTCAAGCGCTGGTACGCTGTACGACCATAGATACGTCTTTTCAATCCTTTTAGATGAGCTCGGACGCAAAAGAGCCACAACTAAGCGTGTGTTTACATCATTGAAGCTCGAGACGCTGTGCGGCCACAAATACGTACTTTCTATCATTCAAGACGTGCACAGACGTAATTGAGCTGCAACTAAATGTAAATCATTTTCCTAGAGCGCTGAGATAATGTGCGACGACAGATACGTCCTTTCTGTCTTTTAAGACGCGCACAGATGCAATAGAGATACAACAAAGCGTATAATTACTCTCTTGAAGCGTTGAGACGTTGTACGACCATAGATACGTCCTTTCAATCTATCGAAACGTTCACAACCGCAATAGGGCCACGACTAAGCGTACATTCACTTCATTCAAGCGCTGGTACGCTGTACGACCATAGATACGTCTTTTCAATCCTTGCAGATGAGCTCGGACGCAAAAGAGCCACAACTAAGCGTGTGTTACATCATTGAAGCGCTGAGACGCTGTGCGGCCACAAATACGTACTTTCTATCATTCAAGACGTGCACAGACGTAATTGAGCTGCAACTAAATGTATAATCATTTTCCTAGAGTGCTGAGATAATGTGCGACGACAGATACGTCCTTTCTGTCTTTTAAGACGCGCACAGATGCAATAGAGATACAACAAAGCGTATAATTTCTCTTGAAGCGTTGAGACGTTGTACGACACTAGATACGTCCTTTCAATCTATCGAAACGTTCACAACCGCAATAGGGCCACGACTAAGCGTACATTCACTTCATTTAAGCGCTGGTACGCTGTACGACCATAGATACGTCTTTTTTTATCCTTTAAGGTGAGCTCGGACGCAAAAGAGCCGAAACTAAGCGTGTTTTACATCATTGAAGCGCTGAGACGCTGTGCGGCCACAAATACGTACTTTCTATCATTCAAGACGTGCACAGACGTAATTGAGCTGCAACTAAATGTATAATCATTTTCCTAGAGCGCTGAGATAATGTGCGACGACAGATACGTCCTTTCTGTCTTTTAAGACACGCACAGATGCAATAGAGATACAACAAAGCGTATAATTACTCTCTTGAAGCGTTGAGACGTTGTACGACACTAGATACGTCCTTTCAATCTATCGAAACGTTCACAGCTTCAATAGGGCCACGACTAAGCGTACATTCACTTCATTCAAGCGCTGGTACGCTGTACGACCATAGATACGTCTTTTCAATCCTTTTAGATGAGCTCGGACGCAAAAGAGCCACAACTAAGTGTGTGTTTACATCATTAAAAGTGCTGAGACGCTGTGCGGCCACAAATACGTACTTTCTATCATTCAGACGTTCACAGACGTAATTGAGCTGCAGCCAAATGTATAATCATTTTCCTAGAGCGCTGAGATAATGTGCGACGACAGATACGTCCTTTCTGTCTTTTAAGACACGCACAGATGCAATAGAGATACAACAAAGCGTATAATTACTCTCTTGAAGCGTTGAGACGTTGTACGACCATAGATACGTCCTTTCAATCTATCGAAACGTTCACAACCGCAATAGGGCCACGACTAAGCGTACATTCACTTCATTCAAGCGCTGGTACGCTGTACGACCATAGATACGTCTTTTCAATCCTTGCAGATGAGCTCGGACGCAAAAGAGCCACAACTAAGCGTGTGTTTACATCATTGAAGCGCTGAGACGCTGTGCGGCCACAAATACGTACTTTCTATCATTCAAGACGTGCACAGACGTAATTGAGCTGCAACTAAATGTACAATCATTTTCCTAGAGCGCTGAGATAATGTGCGACGACAGATACGTCCTTTCTGTCTTTTAAGACACGCACAGATGCATTAGAGATACAACAAAGCGTATAATTACTCTTTTGAAGCGTTGAGACGTTGTACGACCATAGATACGTCCTTTCAATCTATCGAAACGTTCACAACCGCAAAAGGCCATAACTAAGCGTACATTCACTTCATTTAAGAGCTGGTACGCTGTACGACCATAGATACGTCTTTTCAATCCTTTTAGATGAGCTCGGACGCAAAAGAGCCGCAACTAAGTGTGTGTCTACATCATCGAAGCGCTGAGACGCTGTGCGGCCACAAATACGTACTTTCTATCATTCAAGACGTGCACAGACGTAATTGAGCTGCAACTAAATGTATAATCATTTTCCTAGAGTGCTGAGATAATGTGCGACGACAGATACGTCCTTTCTGTCTTCTAAGACGCGCACAGATGCAAGTGAGATACACCAAAGCGTATAATTACTTTATTGAAGCGTTGAGACGTTGTACAGCCATAGATACGTCCTTTCAATCTATCGAAACGTTCACAACCGCAATAGGGCCACGACTAAGCGTACATTCACTTCATTTAAGCGCTGGTACGCTGTACGACCATAGATACGTCTTTTCAATCCTTTCAGATGAGCTCGGACGCAAAAGAGCCACAACTAAGCGTGTTTCACATCATTGAAGCGCTGAGACGCTGTGCGGCCACAAATACGTACTTTCTATCATTCAAGACGTGCACAGACGTAATTGAGCTGCAATAAATGTACAATCATTTTCCTAGAGCGCTGAGATAATGTACGACGACAGATACGTCCTTTCTGTCTTTTAAGACGCGCACAGATGCAATAGAGATACAACAAAGCGTATAATTACTCTCTTGAAGCGTTGAGACGTTGTACAACCATAGATACGTCCTTTCAATCTATCGAAACGTTCACAACCGCAAAGGGCCACGACTAAGCGTATTATCACTTCATTCAAGCGCTGGTACGCTGTACGACCATAGATACGTCTTTTCAATCCTTGCAGATGAGCTCGGACGCAAAAGAGCCACAACTAAGCGTGTGTTTACATCATTGAAGCGCTGAGACGCTGTGCGGCCACAAATACGTACTTTCTATCATTCAAGACGTGCACAGACGTAATTGAGCTGCAGCTAAATGTATAATCATTTTCCTAGAGCGCTGAGATAATGTGCGACGACAGATACGTCCTTTCTGTCTTTTAAGACGCGCACAGATGTATGAGAGATACAACAAAGCGTATAATTGCTCTCTTGAAGCGTTGAGACGTTGTACGACCATAGATACGTCCTTTCAATCTATCGAAACGTTCACAACCGCAATAGGGCCACGACTAAGCGTACATTCACTTCATTTAAGCGCTGGTACGCTGTACGACCATAGATACGTCTTTTCAATCCTTTTAGATGAGCTCGGACGCAAAAGAGCCACAACTAAGTGTGTGTTACATCATTGAAGCGCTGAGACGCTGTGCTGCCACAAATACGTACTTTCTATCATTCAAGACGTGCGCAGACGTAATTGAGCTGCAACTAAATGTATAATCATTTTCCTAGAGTGCTGAGATAATGTGCGACGACAGATACGTCCTTTCTGTCTTTTAAGACGCGCACAGATGCAATAGAGATACAACAAAGCGTATAATTACTCTTTGAAGCGTTGAGACGTTGTACATCCATAGATACGTCCTTTCAATCTATCGAAACGTTCACAACCGCAATAGGGCCACGACTAAGCGTACATTCACTTCATTTAAGCGCTGGTACGCTGTACGACCATAGATACGTCTTTTCAATCCTTGCAGATGAGCTCGGACGCAAAAGAGCCACAACTAAGCGTGTTTACATCATTGAAGCGCTGAGACGCTGTGCGGCCACAAATACGTACTTTCTATCATTCAAGACGTGCACAGACGTAATTGAGCCGCAATAAATGTACAATCATTTTCCTAGAGCGCTGAGATAATGTGCGACGACAGATACGTCCTTTCTGTCTTTTAAGACGCGCACAGATGCAATAGAGATACAACAAAGCGTATAATTACTCTCTTGAAGCGTTGAGACGTTGTACAACCATAGATACGTCCTTTCAATCTATCGAAACGTTCACAACCGCAATAGGCCACGACTAAGCGTACATTCACTTCATTTAAGCGCTGGTACGCTGTACGACCATAGATACGTCTTTTTAATCCTTTTAGATGAGCTCGGACGCAAAAGAGCCACAACTAAGCGTGTGTTTACATCATTGAAGCGCTGAGACGCTGTGCGGCCACAAATACGTACTTTCTATCATTCAAGACGTGCACAGACGTAATTGAGCTGCAACTAAATGTATAATCATTTTCCTAGAGTGCTGAGATAATGTACGACGACAGATACGTCCTTTCTGTCTTTTAAGACGCGCACAGATGCAATAGAGATACAACAAAGCGTGTAATTACTCTCTTGAAGCGTTGAGACGTTGTACGACCATAGATACGTCCTTTCAATCTATCGAAACGTTCACAGGCGCAATAGGGCCACGACTAAGCGTACTTTCACTTCATTCAAGCGCTGGTACGCTGTACGACCATAGATACGTCTTTTCAATCCTTGCAGATGAGCTCGGACGCAAAAGAGCCACAACTAAGTGTGTTTACATCATTGAAGCGCTGAGACGCTGTGCTGCCACAAATACGTACTTTCTATCATTCAAGACGTGCGCAGACGTAATTGAGCTGCAACTAAATGTATAATCATTTTCCTAGAGTGCTGAGATAATGTGCGACGACAGATACGTCCTTTCTGTCTTTTAAGACGCGCACAGATGCAATAGAGATACAACAAAGCGTATAATTACTCTCTTGAAGCGTTGAGACGTTGTACGACCATAGATACGTGAGACGTTGTACGACCATAGATACGTCCTTTCATCTATCGAAACGTTCACAACCGCAATAGGCCAACTAAGCTACATTCACTTCATTCAAGCGCGTACGCTGACGACCATGGATACGTCTTTTCAATCCTTGCAGATGAGCTCGGACGCAAAAAAGACACACTAAGCGTGTGTTTACATCATTGAAGCGCTGAGACGCTGTGCGGCCAAAATTACGTACTTTCTATCATTCAAAACGTGCGCAGACGTAATTGAGCTGCAACGAAATGTATAATCATTTTCCTAGAGCGCTGAGATAATGTACGACGACAGATACGTCCTTTCTGTCTTTTAAGACGCGCACAGATGTAATAGAGATACAACAAGCGTATAATTCTCTCTTGAAGCGTTGAGACGTTGTACAACCATAGATACGTCCTTTCAATCTATCGAAACGTTCACAACCGCAATAGGGCACGACTAAGCGTAGCATCACTTCATTTAAGCGCTGGTACGCTGTACGACCATAGATACGTCTTTTCAATCCTTTCAGATGAGCTCGGACGCAAAAGAGCCACAACTAAGCGTGTTTCACATCATCGAAGCGCTGAGACGCTGTGCTGCCACAAATACGTACTTTCTATCATTCAAAACGTGCGCAGACGTAATTGAGCCGCAATAAATGTACAATCATTTACCTAAAGCACTGAGATAATGTGCGACGACAGATACGTCCTTTCTGTCTTGTAAGATGCGCACAGATGCAACAGAGATACAATAAAGCGTATAATTGCTCTCCTGAAGCGCTGAGACGTTGTAGCGACCATAGATACGTCCTTATAATCTATCGAGACTTTCACAAACGCAATAAGGCCACGACTAAGCGTACATTCACTTCATTTAAGCGCTGGTACGCTGTACGACCATAGATACGTCTTTTAATCCTTTTAGATGAGCTCGGACGCAAAAGAGCCAACTAAGTGTGTGTTTACATCATCGAAGCGCTGAGACGCTGTGCTGCCACAAATACGTACTTTCTATCATTCAAGACGTGCACAGACGTAATTGAGCTGCAACTAAATGTATAATCATTTTCCTAGAGTGCTGAGATAATGTGCGACGACAGATACGTCCTTTCTGTCTTTAAAGACGCGCACAGATGCAATAGAGATACAACAAAGCGTATAATTACTCTCTTGAAGCGTTGAGACGTTGTACGACCATAGATACGTCCTTTCAATCTATCGAAACGTTCACAACCGCAATAGGGCAACGACTAAGCGTACATTCACTTCATTCAAGCGCTGGTACGTTGTACGACCATAGATACGTCTTTTCAATCCTTGCAGATGAGCTCGGACGCAAAAGAGCCACAACTTAGTGTGTGATTACATCATTAAAGCGCTGAGACGCTGTGCTGCCACAAATACGTACTTTCTATCATTCAAGACGTGCACAGACGTAATTGAGCTGCAACTAAATGTATAATCATTTTCCTAGAGCGCTGAGATAATGTGCGACGACAGATACGTCCTTTCTGTCTTTAAGACGCGCACAGATGCAATAGAGATACAACAAAGCGTATAATTACTCTATTAAGGCGTTGAGACGTTGTACAGCCATAGATACGTCCTTTCAATCTATCGAAACTTTCACAACCGCAATAGGGCCACGACTAAGCGTACATTCACTTCATTCAAGCGCTGGTACGCTGTACGACCATAGATACGTCTTTTCAATCCTTTTAGATGAGCTCGGACGCAAAAGAGCCACAACTAAGCGTGTGTTTACATCATTGAAGCGCTGAGACGCTGTGCTGCCACAAATACGTACTTTCTATCATTCAAGACGTGCGCAGACGTAATTGAGCTGCAACTAAATGTATAATCATTTTCTAGAGTGCTGAGATAATGTGCGACGACAGATACGTCCTTTCTGTCTTTTAAGACGCGCACAGATGCAATAGAGATACAACAAAGCGTATAATTTCTCTCTTGAAGCGTTGAGACGTTGTACAACCATAGATACGTCTTTCAATCTATCGAAACGTTCACAACCGCAATAGGGCCACGACTAAGCGTACATTAACTTCATTCAAGCGCTGGTACGCTGTACGACCAAATCCTTGCAGATGAGCTCGAATGCAGAAGAGCCACAACTAAGTGTGTGATTACATCATTGAAGCGCTGAGACGCTGTGCTGCCACAAATACGTACTTTCTATCATTCAAGACGTGCGCAGACGTAATTGAGCTGCAACTAAATGTATAATCATTTTCCTAGAGTGCTGAGATAATGTGCGACGACAGATACGTCCTTTCTGTCTTTAAAGACGCGCACAGATGCAATAGAGATACAACAAAGCGTATAATTACTCTCTTGAAGCGTTGAGACGTTGTACGACCATAGATACGTCCTTTCAATCTATCGAAACGTTTACAACCGCAATAGGGCCACGACTAAGCGTACCATCACTTCATTCAAGCGCTGGTACGCTGTACGACCATAGATACGTCTTTTTAATCCTTGCAGATGAGCTCGGACGCAAAAGAGCCACAACTAAGTGTGTGATTACATCATTGAAGCGCTGAGACGCTGTGCTGCCACAAATACGTACTTTCTATCCTTTAAGACGGTCGCAGACGTAATTGAGCTGCAACTAAATGTATAATCATTTTCCTAGAGTGCTGAGATAATGTGCGACGACAGATACGTCCTTTCTGTCTTCTAAGACGCGCACAGATGCAATAGAGATACAACAAAGCGTATAATTACTCTATTAAGGCGTTGAGACGTGTACAGCCAAAATACGTCCTTTCTATCTATCGAAACTTTCGCGGGCGCAATAGGCCACGACTAAGCGTACCATCACTTCATCCAAGCGCTTGTACGCTGTACGACCATAGAAACGTCTTTCCAATCCTTTTAGATGTGCTCGGACGCAAAAGAGCCACAACTAAGCGTGTGTTTACATCATTGAAGTGCTGAGATGCGGTGCTGCCACAAATACGTACTTTCTATCAGTCAAGACGTGCGCAGACGTAATTGAGCTGCAACTAAATGTATAATTATTTTCTTAGAGTGCTGAGATAATGTGCGACGACAGATACGTCCTTTCTGTCTTTTAAGACGCGCGC